>JADLZL010006392.1:0-87294 GCA_015844335.1 Chrysopogon serrulatus
GAAGAGTTTAAGGTTCCTATGTACTTCTCTATTACTCGGGTTCTATTCTAGTTGACACTAGAATGTAACTAATGCATGGGTAAGTATAGCACACACAATAGCACTTTGGAGCAGCAGTACCTTTCCAACTCTCAAATAGATAAGAAAGAAGTAGTTGGGGAAGGCTGCCGAAAGCTCTACGAAACACCAACTCCGACGTGGTGGAATACGAAGGCCACATAGAGCTGTCACCCCTATGGGCTACCACAACTAACCGTAAGAATTGGGCACAACCTCAGGTAACCTATAGCCTAGACACTATGTCTACACTATCGATTACTACTCTAGCCACATATGATAACTAGAGCACCTAATACAGGCGGAGATCCTATGCTAAGATACAATAACTATACTAACCATACAAATAAGGCATAGAAGTAAATAGAGAAGATAAATATACTAAATAATAAGTCTTGCAAAGATAAGATACAGAGATATACCAGACCTCCAAGGCTCCATAACAAGATCCGGAATGAAGCCTCTCAACCCTAGCTCTCAAGTTGCTAATCTATTATATTGAAGAGTCTAGCCCTAATCTCCCTGGTGTGTTGATCTCTATGAGAGTATGATCCTCAAAGGGACGTCTCTCGAATGGATCCCAACGAATAATGAATTAGGGTTTTAGGGGATGTCCTCCCCCTGGGGTCTGGAGCTGCTTTTATAGCCTTGGGTGATGATCGTGAGCCATCGGATGAAACCGACTTTGGCGAACGGCTGAGATTGAAACCCTAAGACGGTGGAGCAACCTGGGCGAAGCGGGCCACGAATGGGCCAGGGCCCAGACCGACCGGTCTAGGGCCAGACCGGCCAGTCTGGCCTGGTGGCCGTTGGCCCTCCGCTTCGGCGTGGTGTCTTTTGGCCTCTTCTAGAATCTTCCTGCGTTGTCGTGGCTCCCGATTTCCCGTTCTATGTTCTGATAAACTCCTGGGATTGCGTCTTTTTCAGATTACACCTGCAGAAATAGTGAAACACCAAAACTCATGGAATTCTATCAGTGCAAACCCTATATCTACGTTGGTGATCGCAATTGCATCCTTTTCCATGGCTAGTTGATGGTTAAATTCGTACATTAACGGTCGTCAACAACTCCCCCAAGCTTAACCTTATGCTAGTCTCTTAGCAAAGAAAACTTAGAAAAAGCAACAGTATATATGTTTAAGCATTGTAGCCATCTTGGAATGACTCCCGAGAAGTATACCTGCAGTCAGACAGAAATTCTCTTCCAAGATTATGCAATAACTGAGCTGACTTTCAAACTTACTCATATTACCTTTGACTGTGGGGCTTATTAGCTCTTCCTTGGGTCTTGAGTACTTGATAGACAGAAAGATCCCATCTAAGCACTATGTCTCAAGCTCTTCGATCAACTATCATTCTAGAGTTTTTAGAGATTTTCAAATAAAACTCAGAGCTTCTCATGTATGACACTCTCAAGTCTCTCAATATATGTGGTATTTGTGGATTCTCACCAAGGCAGTGATGATGATTGCTTTTCTTTTCATCCTATAACTAAGGCTTATATGGAGCTCATAGGTGAGGAGAAAACTGAAAGGGCAAACTTGCAATGCATATGTTGTAAAGTCAAAAACAATGGATCCATGGAGAAACAAGTCATACAGTCGAATCAAGATGTATAAGTGGATGCATATGGTGGATATATGGTGGAACCTAATTCTACTTAGCTCCTTGAATGCCTATCTCTCCTTTGGACTTTGAAAACTGGCCAGAGGTTATGAGCTATCTTTTCTTTTTCTTTTTCTCAGGGAGTCAGGTTTCTAACTACCCATTGTTTTAGCACTGGGACACTTGTCCATTTTTCTTTTTCTTCTCCCTTCTTCTCTCTTTTTTTTCAAATATCTTTTTGCATAGCTCATAGCACTCCTTTTGGCATTGATAGGATTTGGAGAGATAGCAACAAGAACGTGGAGCGTTTATTGGGTGGCTAACCTAATGAAATATTTTTAGTGTTCTCTCCCAGTGTAGGAGAAAAATATTTTTGGAATGAATGTAGGTGGAATGGCATGTTGTTGCGCCTACTCCAGTGTAGAGTAGTGCATATGGAGGTGGATCTTGATTCAAGAGCATGATAAATTTCTCACCAGGGTCACAAAGGTTGACAAAACTCAATGCAAGACAAGCAGCATATATGTGAAAGTTTATCTACCCTATCTCATCATGTTTGGCTCTGGTGGGAATGTAAGCTTTGTCATATAGGAACTCATCATATTTTTGCATTTTTCAAAAGATAAATCTCCAGAACTCTAGTGTCTCTTAGAACAAGATAGATAGCAGCTCATACTTTCTCAAACTTATCAATCAGGTACCTAGACTTAGTTTAAGCATATGCAACCCACAAGTTTCAGGCTCAGAGCAAATTCTTATGTCAAAATAATTGGAGCTAAAATTTGGGAAAACTTTTGTCTAAACTCTAGGTATTTCAGAGGCATTGTAACAGAGCAGCTTATCATTATTTCAAATCATCTCAAGAGCTTTCTTTTTATTGACTCTAGACAGACAAACATTTTTATTTGGTTTTTTTGTTTTTCAAAGACTCATACTATATAAGAGTCTAAAGACTCTAAGGACTCTAAAAAGTATGGACCTTCATGTGTCCATATATTTTTGGTATTTTTAGGTTTTTTATGATACTATGGTGAACCTTCATGTGCTCACATATGTATTTTTCATTTTTATGACTCGACTCGATAATCACGTAAGTACACTTACCTGGGTACCTAGGGGATGCCTTCCCCCCAAGCTAGTTGTTGTCGTGGTTGAGCATTGAAGCTGAGCAGTCCTCTCGATGGAGCTCATGCTTGCAAGAGCCGGTGTAGCCGGGAACCTCAATCTCATCCAACAAGAAGTTGCTTCCTCCACACGGTGGTTAGTCGTGTGTAGGGAAGGTATACTTCGAGTGATGTAGATGATGATTCTTGGGTAGACTAGCTCTTAAAGTCATCCTGCAGCAAACATCTCACAAAACACCAAAACTCGTGGAACGGATTAGGATAAATAGTTAGTGGTTAGCCGTTCGAGGATTGGTTGTTGTGAGAGGTTCCATAATATTTTCATAGTGACAAACAGTGCAGCAAGATGCTCATTGATTATTTCTTTTTGGATTTTCTATTTTAGTCTGCAGAAAGAAAATATGCTTTACTATATTTATTTTATTTTGAGCCACCACAGTGAGTACTCCTTTAGCTTTTACACTAGAGGGGTTTCACATGGGGCTTCAAACTTTTAAATGCAAAGTGGATGTATTATATTTTTTTCCTTTTGTTGACGCAATGCTAGTGCAGAAAAGTAAACATGCTAAAACAATAATTAATGTAATGCAAGGAAGTAAACATGGATAACTATTGACTTACCTTTCGGCGAAGGTTCGGTGGTTTTTAAGTCTGCCGATCCAGACTTCTCCTCTGTAGGTTTCTTGGATGAGTGCCTCGTTTGATGATAGAGATGAAGGACTGGATGATTGTACTTCTTATACCAAACTTATTAGGATCTTGGACTTGATATTGGTTGGACAGGTTCATCCTCCTTGTTCATCCATCTTGTCCTTTTGAGGTTGATTCTTTTAGTGTTTCGTTGATCGAGGCTCCTCGTTGACAATATTCATCTTGACCTATTTTGCACCATCTGATCTAGGAGATGACGATGCAGATAGTTGCATTTTCTTCTATCAACCTTTCTTGATCTTCACTGATTTTGGGTTGATAAGTTGATGTCCATTGAAGCTACAAACTCGAGTTCCTCCTTAATTTTCTTTGTCTTCTAACAGCGGGTGGAAAGTTTGTTCTTCTTTGATGATACACCAGCTGTCTTGATGGTCAAGGAAAGAACTCCATTGGTACTCTGCATGAGAGCTTTATCTCTAATGACTTGTGGGTGTCATCCTTGATGTAGTGGGATCTCGTCATCCAGGTGTTTGCTATCGACATTCGAATATCTTCAAAGACGATGGTGAGAGCAGGCATCTGTTTGGCCCATGTAGGGAAAGTCGCATTCTGCTTGTCATTGCCTTCCTCACTTGAAGATATGGAATAAGGGTCACTCCAGTTCTGGGATGGTGAACTGTAGCAGAGCACAAAGGGTAGGTTGATTGGCCAATGCATGAAATGAGTTGCTCAATCTACTCTTACTAGCCTAAAGGTCCCTTTTATCTTGCAGGGTGATTGGTCCACTATCATAGTGAAGTGTAGAAAGTGTTGAAGTGTTCTCACATTGATTTCTTTCTATCTTGGTCCTTTCTATACACTTGTTCTCCTTCCTTTTTGTTTTGAACCATGAACATATATTTATTCTTTCTTTCCTGCAAAAATGTTAGTGGACACATACCCGAAGGATTGCAACAATTTTGAAATAAGGGTTATGGTCCATAATTCATGTTTTATACTTGTTTACTGCATTATTGCATGGTTCAAGGTAAAGGCAACTTGTAGCAAAAGATCAGGTAAAACTTTGATACTTACAATTCTTCTCTCTGGAGGATGAGTTGTGTCTTCTTTGCGCACAGTTATTGCCTACCTTGATTCACTTCTAATGTGAGTTCATCTCTTGACTTACCCGTATTGAATTTGAGAGTTTTCTGCAGGGGTTAGTCCAACAAATATAACCTATATCTACACAAGCACTTTTTAGTTCAATAATCAAACCAGACTCCATGTCTAATTTGACTAAGAAAGTCATTTTAACCTAAGCACCATGCTTAATTTAAAAAGCCTATAGAAGTATGTTGAGTACTTCTAAACCAAAGCATACTATAGCAAACAAAGGTAACATGAGAGCACAAAGAGATTTACTCAAACAGAGATGAAAGCATGATCATGTATGGTGAGAATATTTTTTATTTTTTTAAGTAAAGATGCAAGTGCTATGCATGTGTGCAAGGAATTAAACATGCTATGGAGTTGATACAAGATAGAGTAGACGCACGGATTGTTTAAAGCAAACATGCAGTGGTATGTAACATGATAAATACTCATCAAAATTAAAGTCCATGAGCAAGACTTTCTCACCTTTCTTGATCATCCTTACCATGACTCACAATGGAGTTGTGAGTTGTGCAGCATCCTTGTTCGTCACACGTGATGTCATTGAATTTTTGGACGAAGATCTTTTTCTCCAATCTACACATGGTTAGAATAATATATATGTTTATACATACCTGTGAGATGGCAGGGTTCTATTGTTGATGGATCATGAATGTTCAGGCACCCTGGATTCTTTAATATCTCTCTTGTATTGTTCTTGTGAAATGTTGCTAGAAGGTTGAACAATTGATTTTCTGCTTATTCCACAACTCAACAAACACATGGGTAATCCTACTAAAGCTAGTGGCAAACTAGGTTAGCAGATATCAAGATCAATATTAAAATCTTTACACCAATTATTTCCCCGGCAACGGCGCCAAAAATTGCTTGTTGACACCTCTTAATGTTATCTCTAGTAACGGCGCTAAAAATGCTTGTGGGCATAGCATCGCTACTAGAACACCAAGTTGTCATCCCCAAGCAATAACACCAAGAGGTGTGGTATTAAATCATGCCATCATTTAGAATATAGAAATAATATCCGCAAGTTTACGGATCAAATACCATTGTAGCATTTTACCGAAGTATTCTAGGTATCGTTATTTATATTTTACCTTTGGAAAACAATGGCTAAAGGCATTGATTGTTCACCATCATGTATCTACTAACTAGTATACCAACTAGACCTAAGCAGGGGTAAGCGGTAAATGATAAGAGTTATGCATAATGTCACACACAAAGAAGAATCCTATAACTATAATATATGTATAGTCAACTAACTTGAGAGGACAACGGGAGAGTTCAAGATTCCTATGTACTTCTCTATTACTCGGGTTCTATTCTAGTTGACACTAGAATGTAACTAATGCATGGGTAAGTATAGCTCACACAATAGCACTTCGGAGCAGCAGTACCTTTCCAACTCTCGAATAGATGAGAAAGAAGTAGTTGGGAAAGGTTGCCGAAAGCTCTATGAAACACCAACTCCGACATGGTGGAATACGGAGGCCACATAGAGCTGTCACCCCAATGGGCTACCACAACTAACCGTAAGAATTGGGCACAACCTCAGGTAACCTATAGCCTAGACACCATGTCTACACTATCGATTACTACTCTAGCCACATACGATAACTAGAGCACCTAATACAGGCGGGGATCCTATGCTAAGATACAATAACTACACTAACCATACAAATAAGGCATAGAAGTAAATAGAGAAGATAAATATACTAAATAATAAGTCTTGCAAAGATAAGATACAGAGATATACCAGACCTCTAAGGCTCCATAACAAGATCCGGAATGAAGCCTCTTAACCCTAGCTCTCAAGTTGCTAATCTATTACATTGAAGAGTCTAGCCCTAATCTCCCTGGTGTGTTGATCTCCATGAGAGTATGATCCTCAAAGGGACGCCTCTCGAATGGATCCCAACAAATAATGAATTAGGGTTTCAGGGGATGTCCTCCCCCCTAGGGTCTGATGCTGCTTTTATAGCCTTGGGCGATGATCGTGAGCCATCGGATCAAACCGACTTTGGCGGACGGCTGAGATTGAAACCCTAAGGCGGTGGAGCAACCTGGGTGAAGCGGGCCACGAACAGGCCAGGGCCCAGACCGACCGGTCCAGGGCTAGACCGGCCGGTCGGGCCCGGTGGCCGTTGGCCCCCGCCGGGCGTGGTGTCTTTCGGCCTCTTCTAGAATCTTCTGCGTTCTTTGTGGCTCCCGATTTCCTGTTCTATGTTCCGATAAACTCCTGGGATTGCGTCTTTTCCAGTATACACCTGTAGAAATAGTGAAACACCAAAACTCGTGGAATTCTATCCGTGCAAACCCTATATCTATGTTGGTGATCGCAATTGCATCCTTTTCTATGGCTAGTTGATGGTTAAATTCGTACATTAACGATCGTCAACATCTACCATTTTCTTCTTTTTCACTTAAGCCAATATGAGTTTACCCAGCACTAGCAGCTTTATCAGGGAATTTCTAATCTTAGTAGGAGCTTTCCAAAGAAATAGCATAGTAGCCACATTAGCAGCGCTTGGGATGATTTTAGGCGTGGCGTATTCCCTTTGGCTATATAATCGTGTGGTTTCTGGAAATTTAAAACCTGATTTCCTCTATAACTTCTCCGATCTAAATGGCAGAGAAGTTTCCATATTTCTATCTTTTCTTGTTGGAGGGGCGACCGTCCATTGAACTACCAAAAAAGGGTAAACCAATGTGATTATAACATTGTAGGTGCTTGCGATGGGACGGATGCGACTTCCCTCATAAGTAATGGGTGGCATAGCCCATAGCGAAGTCCCCTTTTTATCCATTTCTTTATTACCCAGGAGGGCCCCATACTGGTGGGACCGATGCGAAAAAGAAAGGACGGGGGGGGAGGGCGACCATGCATGGCACTTCTCGACCGTGTCTCCGAGGAGGGACAGCTTGAACGAGCGACTCATGAATGCCGCCGGGTCGGACAAGCCAATAACTCGAACGTGTTCGGTCGGCTTTTTTGAGCAAGAATCACAGCGTTACCTTACCTTCACCATGATACGAGACTCCAAGTTCTTATGGCGAGCACGAGGAGTTTCCTTCAATATGATGATGAGAATGGAAACCAAAAGCACGACCGGGTCTTCATAGTCCGAGATCATACTTATATATCGATCCACAAGAACGTAAGCATGAGACTTTTTGGTAGTACCGGTGAACCGGATGGCCGTGGCGAGGGAATGCGGGACGGAGGACTCGTAATATCTCTATAGATCCGGCAAAAGCGAAAGATCCCTAACATCGGGGCTGACCACCGAGCTCACTTAGGGCCTCGTTGGGCGGGCCGAGTGGGTGCGAGCTGGAATTGCCATAGCTTATGGTTAGAGCAATAGGAAAGGGCCCAGCGGAGAGAACAGTCCAGATAACGAGCGCGGAGCCCGCTTGGCAAAGCGGCAGAGCCGTGGGCAAGTGCTTGCTTGGTAGGCCAACAGCCCCGTGAATCGGGCGGGGCACTCGACGAAAGGGGGCACACCGAGCAAGTATGAAAAATTCGCGGAGCTTTCAAAAAGAAAAGCAAGGACCACTACGGGAGGTCGAACCACGGACCGGAGGTAGTAGAACGTGATCCGCACCGGTCAATATTGGATCAAACAATAGGGGACCGTAGCACTGACCTTTCTTTTTCAAGACAATAGGTACTATTCCCTACCGAGACAAGGGACACTCTCAACGGATCCCTCCACGCGCTGGGCATACCATAGTTCTTCCGTGCGTCTTTATCGTGGTGGAAACAGAACAAAAGGGAAGACCCGGCCGACTCGCCCAGGGCTCGAGGGCGAGCCATACGAGAGTGAGTCAAATTCTGTTTTCGTTCTCGGTTTGGTTCGGGCCCCTCTCAATCATTTGCGTATAAGGAAAGGGGGAAGGAGTCTAAATCTATGGACATTAATGAACCACCATTGATGGACGTTGCACATGACACGATCAATTCGACTCGACGGTCCGGTGCTAATAGAAGTCGCTTACTCTCCGTCTAGCGAAGGTGCCGGGCAGGGGCTTTTTGTAGTAATAGTGGGCTGGACGGGTCTCATGAGATTTCATCTATGCCGGCCGTCAGAATCAAACGAGGGCCGAAGGACCATTCGATTCATTAAGGGGGACGGCCCATTTGTAAGGCGGGGGGCCTGAATGAAGAGCGGACCAGACTCTTCTTTGTTTCAGCTGCTCCCACGCATGTAGACCGGAAGATCTCAGTTGTCCTGGACTAGGCAAGTACGTAGAGATCTTCGTGGAACCGGGGAGGAGTCTCTATCGATCTTTTCTAGGATTCCAACTCACGCCCACGCACGAAGATTTATCTGTTGATAGAGTTAAGGGCTCGGCTCCCCGACTCTAAAAGGTTAGGTTACTACCGGCTTGCCTCTACGGAAGAGGTGTACTTTGTACTCGTCTAGAGGTCATATAGATCGGAACCCGGAGCGAGTTGAACGAAAGCCTTACCCACTGCTACAACTAGTGGCGCTTCAAAGGGCTTAGATTCTCGAGGTAGGGGTGTCACCGTGAAAGCCTTTGGTACTTTAGTAAGGCGAAGCAGCCCTTAAACAAAATAAAAGGCGCGACCATCCCCCTTCCCCTATTTTTGCATTTCATTCTCTATTTGGCCCGCCTCATGAAAAAAAAATGATAGGCCTATTGATTCGAAGTACGAAAGGGTCGGTCAATAGCATAGCTCTTTTTTTCTCCTTTCGAAGGAAAGGCCTTCGCATTCTTAATCTGGTAAGGCTGGACGGCTTTGTTTGCCCTAGCTTGGCGAATTGCACCCCTGACCGTTCTCGTGAAGTCTTTGCAACGGCCGGGAAACTCCGTCTCACTGAAGCTAAGCATATTGCCACGCCGACCATAAAATACGAGATTGGGCCCCTTCTCAAAGATGGAATGGCCCAGCCCAATAAAGGAAGGTTAATGTACGCGATGCCTTCCATTTGTACGAATCGCGAACATACCACGCACGACCGGACGTAGCGCCAAAATTCACTGGCAGACCGAGTCGGGCGCAGGTTGCAGATCCTCAAAGTAAAGTATCGATCAGCCTAGTGTACCAACCACGTGGTACGATGGGCACTCAAAGACCTGGCGAATGAGAGCCCACCCCACCCAAGAGCGCTTATGTCATATGGGAACTCTTGGCTGGAAACAATCCTTATGGTTTTTTATATCCGGTTAGAATAATAAGAAAGAATCAAAGTCCAAGTTGGTTGGTGAGCCTAGTGATAGGAGACTATCTAGCTTGTTCGGAGAGCACTTGTTGGGTTTAAGATTAGTTTTTGCTAAATGTTACGGCCTAAATGCTGAACTATTGACCCTACTTGTTCGAATGGGTGTCCACCCCAAAGTGTTCCCGGACTGCATGCATACATCCGTAAGTAACTTAGTGCAACATGGCAAATTTCATTGAGAGGAATCAACAAAGAAAAGAAATCTTCTCCGGGTGACTGGATCGCCCCGGAACCACAAGAATCCTTAGAATGGGATTCCAATTCAGCACCTTTTGTTTTGGGATTTTGAGAAGAGAACCAATTCCAGTGCCTAGGACTCACATTTTCCTAGTATGGATTCGTATTGCTTAACTTGTTATCTTACTTGTCTATAAAACATGAACTTCTTATTCTAAGTAATTTTATATCTCTAGCCAGAAGGTCTGCATGATGTCTCTGTTCTTTGACTATAAGGCCATATTGGTGTATGAGGATCTGTCAAATCCCTATGGGATAGCGGGAACTCTCCTTCATGTCCAAGTCTCGCAGTCCTATCTTTCGAAGCTGGTAAGCAGAATCATGTAGAGCAATGTCTAGCCTAGAGTTTGCTAGAACTATTCCAGTGAGCCCTCCTATGGTGAACAAAAAGATGAACCCTACAGCAAATAACATGGGTGTTTTGTATTGTATCGAACCTCCCCACATGGTAGCGATCCAACTAAAGATTTTGATTCCAATGGGCACAAGACTATGATCACGGTAGCTGCGGTGAAGTAGGCACGTGTATCAATGTCTAAGCCCACAAAGTAAACATATGATGAGCCCAAACTAGAAATCCAAGAACACCTATACTTATCATGGCATAAACCATGCCTAGATACCCAAGACCGGTTTTGTTGAAAAGGTCGATACGATATGACTAATAATACCGAATCCAGGCAGAATGAGAATATACACCTACGGATGACCGAAGAACCAAAAAGATGCTGGTATAATATTGGGTCTCCCCTCCTGCTAGATCAAAAAAAGGTTGTATTAAAGTTTTGATCGGTTAATAACATTGTAATTGCCCCCGCCGATCGGAAGTGATAATAAAAGTAGGAATGCTGTCACTAAAACGGACCACACAAAAAGTGGTAATCTATGCATAGTCATTCCAGGTCCGCGCATGTTGAAGATATAGTTATAAAATTGATAGAACCTAAAATTGATGAAACACCCGATAGATGAAGACTAAAAATTGTAAATCAAACTGCTCCTCCGGAATGGTGGTAATACCACTTAAGGGCGGATAGACCGTCCACCCAGTGTCGCTGCCCACTTCTACTAAGGCTGAGCTTAATAGGAGCAAGAGACTTGGTGGCAACAACTAGAATGATATATTATTTAATCGTGGAAATGCCATGTCGGGAGCACCTATCGAATCGAAACAAACCAATTCCCAAATCCACCTATCATCGCCGGCATAACCATAAAAAAGATCATTAAAAAGCGTGAGCCGTTATTAAAATATTATAAAGTTGATGATTCCCACCAAGAATTTGATCGCCAGGTCAGGCTAATTCCATATGAATCAAGACGGAGAAGCATATGCCCATCACTCTGCAATGGCACCGAAGATGAAATATAGAGTACCGATATCCTTGTGGTTAGTGGAGAAGAGCCATCGGACCAGATTTGTCATTTTTTTGTTTTGATTTCAAACCTTATCGAGAGGGGCCACTAAGGCTGGATGTTGGCTGAAAGAAATCCCTTTAGGGGCTCCGGGCTTTGACCATGTCTCCCAAACAATTTCAGTACATATGGCGCAAGACGATTCCACATATATATCGAGGTTAGAATGGGATCGGGTGTTTTCACATCTCACCGTAGTGCCCGGTTTGTCTTGATTGGTGATTGATAAACAAGAAGGAAAATGGAATCTTCTTTTCAGTCGATCTACATAAGCTTCCATTGAGGTCCTTAGTTTAGTCAAGTAGGCGAGGGCATTTCCATCGCGAAGGATTCAATCCAGCCACAGGTTCTCCTACGGCTACCTTGTTACGACTTCACCCCAGTCGAAGACCCCACCGTGGTATGTGCCAATAAGACCACCAAAGGCCTTTGTGGCACTAGTTGTGCACAGAAGTCATGGGTGATCATTGGTCCGATGCTTCGGGTGAAACCAATTCCCAGGGTGTGACGGGCGGTGTGTACAGGGCCCGGGTACATATTCACCGCGGCATGCTGATCCGCGATTACTAGCGATTTCAACTTCATGTTCCCGAGTTGCAGAGAACAATTCGAACTGAGGCAATCTTTCCAGATTCGCTCCGCCTTACAGCCTTGCTTCCCATTGTCATTGCCATTGTAGCACGTGTGTGGCCCAGCCCATAAGGGCCATGCGGACTTGACGTCATCCCCACCTTCCTCTAGTATCTCACTGGCAGTCCCTCGTGAGTGCGGCACGCACCTTTTTCTTTGTTTCGGAGTGGGGCACATACTATTACCACTACGTACCACACCACCGGGCGGCTGGCCTTCATGCCGAGTCTTCCTCCACCGCCAACTCGACGTCGTCGGAACCAAGCCTAACCAAACCTCCATGCTCACCGGTACTTTGACGTCACTATAGGTAGGTCTCCGTGAGTCTTGAGTTCTAAGGGGACGACTTTGGTTCACACGTGAAAGTGCTTCAAAAAGGCACCGGCTCCCAATGGTGAAATTCTTCTTTGAAAGCACAAGCATTCAACAAAGAAGATAGCTCTCTAGATCCTATATAGCTAGCTACTCAAGATATAAGTGAATTGTGCGTCTTGGGACTTGCATAAGTAGATTTGGGTTAGTTCAGAATCGCTTACGTTGTAGACTAGTGACTCGAAATGATGACTCTGAACTACCTACATATTTGTTTACATTATTATTTAACCTAAGCCGATTCTCTAGAATCTTGTCTTTCTAGTAACCTTTTTTCTCTTTCTCAAGTGGGGAGTTCCTAGCTGTGATCTGTATTCAAGCTAGCAAGATTTGTCTTCTTTGCACAAAAAAAGAAAGAGACGTCATTCGAGTTTGAATTTGCGTTGCATAAATGACGTATAGATAGAGTAAGTGAATCTTTTCGGTGGACACTTGCGAGAAAGGAAGCTAGCCGCCCTATGATTTGTGCAGGCTCAAGCCTTACTTATTATAACTTATTATCAAATAGCACCCTTCTAGAATTGAAATGCTTAGCAAGTTTGCTTTAGAGACACGTGCACTTTGATTCTTGGATGTCTAGCCCGTATTGCTAGTTATAGCATTAGGAGACAAAAATCTGAATGAATTGGGGATGTTCAATGATAAATAAATACTTAAGCAAGGGAAGCCCGACTGGGCGGACTTAGGCAGAAGTTCTCAAATAAAAAGCATTTTCAAATCATTCATTTATCTTTTCTTAACACGAGACCTTATTTTAAAATTCAAAGCGAAGACTCAACTCATTGCCGAATCTTTGAATAGAACCGACCCACCCAAGAGCACCGGGGACGGCCCTCTAGCAAAAAGAAAGATCCGTCTTTCCTGCCCATTTTCCCTTTTTTTGCTTTTTTCTTTTTATGTACGAGGGGAAGATCAGCTAGTAGAGGATAAATTATAGTAGCACTTTGAATTCTACTCTCGAGAAAATACTTCCATTCATTCAAAGGACCTTTTTTTATGCCAAGCGAAACCCCACTACCACTCCCTCGATGACTGGCTCCTTCCTAGCGCGCCGCCTTTAGGTGCCTTCGACAATACTTCCATCAAGCTTAATGTTGATTGCCTCTGCTTTCCGTAACTTGATCCTTTATTATAGATACTCTGTCTCGCCACGCCTGGATGGCCTTTGAAGTGTATGTTTGAAAGGAAACTTCCATTCATAGTAGTTATGAGCTCCCCGCTTAAGGTTAAATTCCTTCCTTGGTCCCTTCCTTCGCTAGTGAAAGGTCCTAAATGGCTAGAGGGGGGTGAATAGCCTAATTAAAATTTCTACAAAGCACTAAACAAACCGGTTAGTATAACAAATGGCGAATGCAAGTGTTGCGCTAGCCTAGTGGGGGTTGCAAGCCAACCTAATCAATTCTAGCAAACCTATACACTAGGCACACTAAGAATAGGGTCCTTAGCAATTCAACTATGCTACACAACCTAATACACTACTTTGCATAAGAGTAATCGCTAGGAAGGAAATCGAGTGTGCAAACCGTGCCTTCGGGATGATGACCAATCACCGTCTTGTCAATACAATAAAACCCGAAGAGATGATCCAATATAGAAATCCAAGTTGATCTCGAAGGATCAAACCACACAAGAACACCGAGGGACACAAGATTTTTATCCCGAGGTTCACGTGCTTGCCGGCACGCTACTCCCCGTTGTGTCGACCACACACTCGGTAGTTCGGTGGCTAATTGGCGTCACAAGCCAAGCCCTCACCGGGCGCCACAAGAACTCACACAAAGTGAGGGTAACTCAATGACACGAGATTCCACTAAGGATTCCTTTCGCGATCTCCCGCGGGGTGGGATCAACACCCCTCACAATCACCTCCGGAGTGGCCAAGAACAATCTTCAACCTTGCTCAACTCCGGCTCGCTGCTCCAACCGTCTAGGTGACGGCAATCACCAAGAGTAATAAGCTCAATCCACAGCAAGAACACTCACTAGTGCCACTAGATGCTCAATCACAAGGCAAATGCAGTAGAAGCTCTCCCAATCACTCTCTAGATCAATCAAGATGAATGCAAAGTGTGGGAGGAGGTTTGCTTAGCTCTTGAGGATGTCAAGTGTGTCAAAATACCAAGAGAGGCTCCCTAGAGCCGGCCAAATCACTTATATAGGAGCCCACCAAAGCACCTAGCCGTTACCCTCAAAACACGGTTTCTGCGCATTGACCGGACGACACGAACGGCCCGGCCGGGGGCGTCCGTCCCCGTCCGGTCCAACATAAAGGGCCACGTGTACTAGCCGTTTGAATTCCACTCTTCGCGCCCAACGTCCAGAACCTGCTCGCGCGCAGTCAGCCACGACCGGACGCGTCCTGTGCTATCACCGGACGCCAGCACAGTAGAGTCCGGTCGCTACCCAGAGAGCTCCAAAACGTGAAAAACTTGACCGGACGCGTCCGTTGCACCCTGACCGGACGCGCCCCGAGTCCGGTCTAGCAAACCCTTGCTTCAGCAGGTCGACCGGACGCGGCACCGGAGCGTCCGGTCGCGCGGCGTCCGGTGACCCCTGAAAAACGCCGGACTCCACAGCTTGACCGGACGCGTCCGGTCCCTACCGAGACAGCGTCCGGTCACCTCTGAGTGACCATATACTTCCCGAAAACGTCCAAGTCCCGCCTCGCGAGCTCGGCGGGAGGGTTCCATACCCAAACACCATCACCTCTTGCCCTCATGTGCCAACACCAAAGTGTCTCTCCACTTGTGCACGTGTGTTAGCATTTTCAAATAGATTTTGCAAGAGTTAGTTAGCACACTAGATCCCTAATGCATATGCAAAGTCATTGCTCACCTAGTGGCACTTAGATAACCGATATTGCGCGACATCGCCCCTCTTAATAGTACGGTTATCAATCCTAAACCCGGCCATCAACTTCTCTACTCGCCTATGGCCGGCAAAATGGAAATGCCCTAGCATATACCTTTGCCTCTAGCATTCCATCTTGCTCCTCATCTTCCTTCATCACCAAGTGTGGTACTTGATCATTTGTGGTCACCTCCATCATCTTGATCACCACTCCACCACTTGGCTTGGACCTTCCCTTTCTCTAATGCTACACACTTAGCAATAGGGTTAGTCCTAGGTTTCATCAATTAGCCAAAACCAAACTAGGGCTTTCAATCTCCCCCTTTTTGGTAATTGATGACAACCTCCACAAAGATATGATTGAAATACAATTTTGGCTTTACACCACTTGTCCAAGCAATTTGAGCTTATGAAAAGAATTGGACAAGTCATGTAAAACACATTTGGTAGCTATGGCTCCCCCTTTATGTGTGCTACGAGTTTGGATTAGAAGCTTTGCACACATGATGGATAAATCGGTTTTGGGAGAGTCACTTCTACCAAATTGATGCTAAGGTGTATAGAATGGACCTTTGAAGCGTGATACCATCGGAGTGCACATCATGAACCATCCTTAGCACCAACTCTAGCTAGAAACAACAAATAGCTAGAAACCCCGTGAGATCAACATTAGAAGCACGGTTTCTAGATACCACTTGGAAAGCACCAAGAAAAATGTTACTTCTAGCTAGAACCTATACATGCTAGTAATCAATTCATCAATCAAAATCTATACTAGCAAGTACCACACAAGCAAGAGAGATATCACTTATGAAATTACTTATGAAATGAATACTCCTAAGTGCAATGCAAGCAATCATATGGATATGCACATTCAAATGCAATCAATTGTGTTCATGAGCTTGCTCCCCCTACTTGTGTGCTTCAAAATTTTGATCCCTTTCCATTCTTCAATCTTTATCTTCTCTCCCCTTGATGCATGCTATCTTTGTATTCTCTCCCCTTTGTCATCAATGACCACAAAGGTATATGATCATGCTTGGTGTAGACTTGAAATCATGGAGGGAACTTGGAATAGAGAGATGATCACTTAAAGTTGAGGATCATTTGTTTACATAAACTTCCTTCTCTTGTGGTTCAAACTAGTAAACTTGCATAAGTAATCTAGCTCGGTTTGAACCAATGAAAAAGCTTCTTCACACATCTTTCAATGGTTATCTTGTCAATGTTGAACTAGATCCTTTCTTGCTCATTTAACTAGAACAAACACTAGGGTCACATTCTCATGAACAAGTCATATTTAGCCACTAGATCATACAAGTCATAGAAGCAATAGTGGCATAATATGTACTCAAAATCACTTTGTTTTCATGAATGAGCCTAATTGAATAAGAGATACCACTAGAAATATGTCTATATGCTCTAATCAAGTCCTTATTAAGTATGAATGCATCATGCCAAACAATTTCACCTTTGCTTTAGTCGAAGGAGAGGCATGTCATATAGTTGGGGGTGCATTCATCTCATGTTGGAGAAGTCAAGAATGTTCAATTCATTTCTCAATGTGTAAAATCTCTTCTCATCAAGTGGCTTGGTAAAGATATCGGCAAGTTGATCATCGGTGCCAACACTCTCAATAGAAATGTCCCCTTTTGCTTGGTGATCTCTAATGAAGTGATGCCTTATGTCAATGTGCTTTGTCCTTGAATGTTGAACCGGATTGGTGGTGATCTTCACGGCACTTTCATTGTCACATAGCAATGGCACTTGTCCAAATTTGATTCCAAAATCCTTCAATGTGGCCTTCATCCATAGTAATTGAGCACAACAACTCCCCGCACTAATGTATTCGGCTTCGGCGGTAGAGAGTGCAACACTATTTTGTTTCTTGGATGACCATGAGACAAGTGACCTTCCTAGCAATTGGCATGTTCCACTAGTGCTTTTTCTATCCACCTTGCATCCCGCATAGTCGGAGTCCGAATAACCAATCAACTCAAAGTTTGACCCCTTGGGATACCACAATCCAACATTTGGTGTGTGCTTAAGATATCTCAATATCCTCTTGGTTGCCTTCAAATGACTTTCTCTTGGTGAAGCTTGAAACCTTGCACACATGCACACACTAAACATGACATCCGGCCTAGAAGCGGTCACATAGAGTAGGCTTCCAATCATGGACCGATACAACTTTTGATCTACCATGTTGCCACTTGTATCCAAGTCAAGATGACCATTTGTTCCCATTGGTGTCCCAATTGACTTGGCTTCTTCCATTCCAAACTTCTTCAACATGTCCTTTGATATACTTGCTTTGACTCACAAATGTGCCTTTCTTCAATTGCTTAATTTGTAGACCAAGGAAGTAACTAAGCTCTCCAATCATAGACATCTCAAATTCTTTTGCCATCATTTCTCCAAACTCTTCACAAAAGTCTTGGTTGGTTGATCCAAAGATAATGTCATCCACATAGATTTGCAACACAAACAAGTCATTTCCAATCTTCTTGGTGAAGAGAGTGTTATCAACCTTCCCCATCTTGAACCCTTTGGAGATCAAGAAATCTCTCAATCTCTCATACCATGCCCTTGGAGCTTGCTTCAAGCCATAGAGAGCCTTCTTCAACTTGTAGACATGGTTGGGCTTTTTGATATCTTCAAATCTCGGGGTTGCTCAACATACACTAGCTCATTGATGAATCCATTCAAGAAAGCACTTTTCACATCCATTTGATATAGCTTGATGTTGTGGGCACAAGCATAGGCTAATAAGATTCTAATTGCCTCCAATCTTGCAACCGGTGCATAAGTTTCTCCAAAGTCAAGACCTTCAACTTGAGTGTATCCTTGTGCTACCAATCTTGCTTTGTTTCTCACAACTATGCCATCTTGATCTTGCTTGTTTCGGAATACCCATTTGGTGCCAATGACATTGTAGTTCTTTGGACGCTCAACTAGTTCCCAAACTTGATTTCTTTCAAAGTTGTTGAGCTCTTCATGCATGGCATTTACCCAATCACAATCCATCAAAGCTTCTTCTATCTTCTTTGGCTCTATGGATGAGACAAAAGAATAATGTTCACAAAATGATGCCAATCTTGATCTTGTTTGCACACCACTTCTAATATCACCAACCACTTGATCTAGAGGATGATCCCTTGCAATATGAGTTGGTTGGAGAACATGAGGTTGAGCACTTGAACTTGGTTGATCACTTGGTTGAGATGATGTACTAGCCACTTGATCTTGCACTTGAGAGTCACTAGCTTGAGTTTGAACTTGAGAACCACTAGCTTGCACATTTGGAGACACAATCACTTGATCTTTGTCATCTTCAACATCTACCACTTGTGTTGGCCTAATGTCACCAACATCCATTTCCTTCATGGCTTGTATCAATTGAGTTCCTCTCACATCATCTAGATTTTCTTCCTCATCTTGAGAGCCTTTGGTTTCATCAAATTCAACATCATGCACTTCTTCAACTATGCCATGAGTGAGATTCCAAACTCTATATGCTTTGCTTGTAGTGGAGTAACCAAGTAGGAATCCTTCATCACACTTCTTCTCAAACTTGCTCAATCGAGTGCCCTTCTTGAGAATATAGCATTTGCATCCAAACACTCTAAAGTATGCAATGTTGGGCTTTCTACCATTCAACAACTCATATGGTGTCTTCTCCAATAGCCTATGACAATAGAGCCTATTTGAGCAATAGTTGGCGGTATTGATTGCTTCGGCCCAAAATGAATGATCCACATTGTATTCACTCAACATTGATCTTGCCATGTCAATCAAGGTTCTATTCTTCCTTTCAACTAGCCCATTGGATTGAGGAGTGTACTTGGCCGAGAATTGATGTTTGATGCCAAAGTCATCATAAAGTTCTTCAATTCTTGTGTTCTTGAACTCACTACCATTGTCACTTTTTACTTTCTTGATTGATGTCTCAAACTCATTTTGGCTTCTCTTGACAAATGTCTTGAATGTGTCAAATACTTCACTCTTGTCAACAAGAAAGAATACCCAAGTATATCTTGTGTAGTCATCCACTATCACAAATCCATATTTGTTTCCACCAATGCTCTCATACTTGGTTGGGCCAAATAGATCCATGTGCAACAACTCAAATGCTTTGCTTGTGCTCATCATGCTCTTGTTGGGATGAGTGTTGCCAACTTGTTTGCCCATTTGACATGAACTACATAGCTTGTCTTTCTCAAACACCACATCCTTCAACCCTCTAACTAGATCATGCTTGATTAGCCGGTTGAGTTGCTTCATGCCAACATGTCCAAGTCTTCTATGCCATAGCCAACCCATGCTTGATTTGGAGAACAAACATGTTGTCAATTGAGCATCACTAGCATTGAAGTCCACAAGATAGAGATTCTCATATCTAAAGCCTTTGAATATCAAGTTGCTTCCATCAACACTCACTATCTCAACATCATCAACACCAAATATGCATTTGAATCCAAGATCACACAATTGAGCCACGGACAAAAGATTGAAGTTGAGAGATTCCACTAGCAATACATTTGAGATGGACATATCATTTGTGATTGCAATCTTTCCCAAGCCTTTCACCTTGCCTTTGCCATTGTCACCAAAAGTTATACTATCAACACCATTGCCACTTGATGAGATTGATTTGAACATTCTAGAATCCCCGGTCATATGTTGAGTGCACCCACTATCAAGCACCCAATGCCTTCCTCCGGCTTTGTAATTGACCTACAAAAGCAAATCAATTCTTCTTAGGTACCCAAACTTGCTTGGGTCCTCCAAGGTTAGTCACTAAGCTTTTGGGCACCTAAATTGCCTTCTTCTTTGGGCCAACAATGGGAGCACCAATGAACTTAGCCTTCACACCATTAGTACCCTTGGTAAGCAAATAACAAGAATCAAAATGAATAGAGGATATGTTAGCATTCTTCTTGTTCTTGCAATATTGCTCTATATGCCCCACTTGCTTGCAACTAGAGCAAAAACGTCCATTGCCCTTCACAAAACTAGTTTTGTGAGTGACAAAGGCCGCCTTGCCATTCTTGGGGGTATAGCCCAATCCCTCTTTGTTTAGGGAGAACCTTTGGCTACCCAAGCACTTTAGCAAGCGGGCATCTCCACCATAGGCCTTGCCTAGGGCATGAGTGAGCTCATTCACCTCTCTTGAGGGTCTCATTCTCCACTATGAGTGAGGCATCACAAGTGAAACCATCACTAATAGTAGATGTTGCATTGCTTGAGCTACAAGAGGGGTTAGTGGGACCAACAACAATAGGAGTATAGAAAGCTTCATCAAGAATATCACAAGTAATTCCTACATTGCATGTGTCTACGACATGCTCAATCTTAGCTTGATCAAGGAGGGAGGAGTGAGCCTTTTCAAGCTTGGTGTGAGCTTTCTCAAGCTTCTCATGGGCTTCCATTAGCCTCTCATGAGTAGCATTGAGCTCATCAAAGGATTGCTCAAGAGCTTTCTTGCTCTTGCGCAACTCTTTGCACTCCTTCCTCTTTTTCTCAATATAAGAGTGAGCATCTCGTAGCATGCTAATGAGGTCCTCCTTTGAGTACTCCTCATCATCATCACTCTCACTATCGCTCTCATCATCGGATTGTACCTTCGATGGCTTAGCCATTAAGCATGTCGATGGAGCATCAAAGAGTGAAGGCTTGTTGGAGATGGCAAGACTAGCAAGCAACTTCTTCTTTGATTTCTTGTCATCTTCGCTCTCATCATCACTATCACTTGAGGCATCACTATCCCATGTGACACAATATGATTGCCCCTTCTTCTTCTTCTTGTACTCAAGCTTCTTCTCCTTCTTTTCCTTCTTGTCCTTCCTCTCTTTCTTGTTTTTCTTCTTCTTCTTGTCATCCTCATCACTATCATCATCACTTGAGAGAGGACAATCGGCAATGAAGTGATCTTTGCTCTTGCATCGAAAGCATCTCTTGGTCTTGATTGCATCTCTTCTCTTTCTTGCACCATAGCCCTTCTTCTTCATGAAACTTGCCAAATTTGCGAACAAGAAGAGCCATTGCTTCATCATCCACCTCACTTGAGCTTGTGCTAGCTTCATCACTTGATTCTTGCTTCTTCTTGCCTCTTGATGAAGTAGCCTTGAATGCAACCACTTCCTTGTCTTTCTTCTTCTCTTTGTCCTTCTTCTCATCCTTTTAAGAGCCCCCTTCCCGTTCCACACGGTAGGTGTCATGTGTGATCACCTCACCTAGTACTTGGTTGGGGGTCTTGGTGTCCAATCCTTCTCTCACCAACATTGTGACCAAGAACTCAAATCTTGATGGTAGGCTTCTTAGGAACTTGTGAGAGAAATCCGCATTTTCCACCTTCTCACCCAAATTCTTCAAGTCATTGACAATCACTTGAAGGCGATGGAACATCTCCAAGCACACTCTCATCATCATCCATCTTGAAACTTGAAAGCTTGTCTTTGAGAATGTATAGCTTGGCACTCTTCACGGCTTGTGTGCCCTCATATGTCTCCTCCAACCTGGTCCACACATCATGAGCTCTCTCTAAATCCTTGATTTGCTCAAACACCTTTGACTCCAATGCTTCATAGAATGTGTTGATTGCAATATCATTGAATTGGAGTTTCTCTTCTTCTCTTGGAGTTGGATTGGTTGGATCAATCACGGCAAAATCCTTGTCCACAACCTCCCAAACCTTCCGGTTGAGTGATTTCAAGTATGCACACATCTTTCTCTTCCAATGATCATATCCCGGTTCCATCAAAGTGCGGTGGCTTCCCCACATGGTTGACATGGTTGACTTGAGCCATTTTCATACCGTAGGTTGTTAAGCCTTAATCAACGGTGACCTCGGCTCTGATACCACTTGAAAGGTCCTAAATGGCTAGAGGGGGGTGAATAGCCTAATTAAAATTTCTACAAAGCACTAAACAAATCGGTTAGTATAACAAATGGCGAATGCAAGTGTTGCGCTAGCCTAGTGGGGGTTGCAAGCCAACCTAATCAATTCTAGCAAACCTATACACTAGGCACACTAAGAATAGGGTCCTTAGCAATTCAACTATGCTACACAACCTAATACACTACTTTGCATAAGAGTAATCGCTAGGAAGGAAATTGAGTGTGCAAACCGTGCCTTCGGGATGATGACCAATCACCGTCTTGTCAATACAATGAAACCCGAAGAGATGATCCAATATAGAAATCTAAGTTGATCTCGAAGGATCAAACCACACAAGAACACCGAGGGACACAAGATTTTTATCCCGAGGTTCACGTGCTTGCCGGCACGCTCCTCCCCGTTGTGTCGACCACACACTCGGTAGTTCGGTGGCTAATTGGCGTCACAAGCCAAGCCCTCATCGGACGCCACAAGAACTCACACAAAGTGAGGGTAACTCAATGACACGAGATTCCACTAAGGATTCATTTCACGATCTCCCGCGGAGTGGGATCAACACCCCTCACAATCACCTTCGGAGTGGCCAAGAATAATCTTCAACCTTGCTCAACTCCGGCTCGTTGCTCCAACCGTCTAGGTGACGGCAATCACCAAGAGTAATAAGCTCAATCCGCAGCAAGAACGCTCACTAGTGCCACTAGATGCTCAATCACAAGGCAAATGCACTAGAAGCTCTCCCAATCACTCTCTAGATCAATCAAGAGACATGCAAAGTGTGGGAGAAGGTTTGCTTAGCTCTAGAGGATGTCAAGTGTGTCAAAAATGCCAAGAAAAAACTCCCCCAAGCCGGCCAAATAACTTATATAGGCGCGCACCAAGTAATCCAACCGTTACACACAAACAGCCCTGACTGCGTGCTAACCGGACGCCCGAAACGCCCTGACCGGACGCGTCCGGTCCAGCGTCCGGTCCAACATAAAGGGCCACGTGTACTAGCCGTTTGAATTCCACTCTTCGCGCCCAACGTCCAGAACCTGCTTTCGCGCGATAGCCACGACCGGCTGCGTCCGTGCTATCACCGGACGCCAGACAAGAGAGTCCGGTCGCTACCTAGAGAGCTCCAAAACGTGAAAAACTTGACCGGGGACGCGTCCGTTGCACCCCCGACCGGACGCGCCCCCGAGTCGGTCTAGCAAACCCTTGCTTCAGCAGGTCGACCGGACGCGGCACCGGAGCGTCCGGTCGCGCGGCGTCCGGTGACCCCTGAAAAACGCCGGACTCCACAGCTTGACCGGACGCGTCCGGTCCCTACCGAGACAGCGTCCGGTCACCTCTGAGTGACCATATTCTTCCCGAAAACGTCCAAGTCCCGCCTCGCGAGCTCGGCGGGAGGGTTCCATACCCAAACACCATCACCTCTTGCCCTCATGTGCCAACACCAAAGTGTCTCTCCACTTGTGCACGTGTGTTAGCATTTTCAAATAGATTTTGCAAGAGTTAGTTAGCACACTAGATCCCTAATGCATATGCAAAGTCATTGCTCACCTAGTGGCACTTAGATAACCGATATTGCGCGACATCACCCCTCTTAATAGTACGGTTATCAATCCTAAACCCGGCCATCAACTTCTCTACTCGCCTATGGCCGGCAAAATAGAAATGCCCTAGCATATACCTTTGCCTTTAGCATTCCATCTTGCTCCTTATCTTCCTTCATCACCAAGTGTGGTACTTGATCATTTGTGGTCACCTCCATCATCTTGATCACCACTCCACCACTTCGGTTTTATTATAAAAACCGCCTCGGTTAATTTTAACCGAGGCGGTTTCCTTATAAAAACCGCCTCGGTTAATATATTAACCAAGGCGGTTATTATAATATAACCGCCTCGTTATTATTTTCCAAATTAAAAAAAATTATTTTCAGGTAATTTATATTAATCATTTAATATTTTGAAATATAAGCAATTATCAAATATAGCAAATACGAGATCATATGGAACACATAGAATAAGCGTTTAAAGGTTGAACATATATTAAGAGATCTGATGTCAAACATCATTTGAAGTTCCACCATGAAGTTTAAATTACATGCACACAAAGTCAAACACATACACATAAGCGACATGAGAAGTTTATCACAAGTTAAACTAGTCGAAGATGTCCGCAACACATAATCCCTCATATCTAGCATTGTTCTCCATTTGCGTAGCTTCTCATACTTATCCTCGGTTACTTGCTAGCTCGCTCTCTTCGTAGAAGAACTTGCCATCGACATGACAACATTGATCGGGTTACAAACTTGCAAACGCCGGATATTGTTTGACCGATGATCGCCTTGTCGATCCTGTTCCTCTTCCACCATCCTTTTGATTTCTTCACCGTCGGTAGTCAGTGTCACTGTACTTCCCGCACGCCCTAAGATACTCACAAGCATAGTATCCACATAGAAGCGATCCTTCGGGTTGTTTAGAACACTTTGCATGAACGTTATACGTAATCTGAAATAGTTAGGCCATATGGAGAGCATGATGGACGATGTTATAGCACATTAGAGATTCACGATATATAGTTACCGGGAATTGTCGCCTAACTTTGAGTACGTGTTTGTACTTCAACTTCTTTTTCTCGGACCTCCGATCCAAGCAGTTTGGGGTCTTCAAGGTACTTCCGTAAGCATCGTATGCAAACCACTCGTGTCAACATCAAAATTGATACGATTTATATGTGTAAATAAATGAATGTGATGTCACACTTACTATCGGACACGAATTCAAAATCATTGTACGCTTTTTTTTGTCTGTTTTTTCCTCAAGGAGTCGAATACAACAGCCTTTCCATCCCGTGGGAAGATCATAAATACAATCCAAATTGCCCCATGACGCCCAAGCCGCACCATCGAAACAATTTAAATCTCAACTCTTCAAATGTAAGAAATCGTGAACCCAATGGATGGTATACGTATTGGAACCTGTGTTTTCACGCACCCAAAAACCGATGGGCGGCAAGGATACACCCATGTTCCTCGACCTTCTTCATCGCTTGAAGGATGTCTTGTCCCTTTTCAGTACCTAATCTCACTCCGTAGGCATGCCCTGATTTCTATCCGCTGCATGGGGTTCAAGTTCACCAACTGCGGATCTGTATCCGGTATATCGTAGCCAATGATGGCCCTTTGGGTAATATGCATAGGAGAGAGGTAGATAACATTATCACCAAGCTCCTGATTTATATATGATTGCATCCTACAGGCACAAGTCTTGGTCACGACATTGTTGTATTGATTGAAGAAGGCATAGGGACAACGATGCAATGCTATAACAACTTACAATGCAAAAAGGGTGACTTGGGCGACGTTGAGGTCCTTGCGCCGCAACATCCTATGCATGTCATGGAAGGTCACAGAGAAAAAGCAATCCTCTTCCAAGTGGAAGTACTCCTTGGGGACCCTCACAACGAATTCTTTCATTCCTAACTTGGCAGCATGCATGTACCATAGATGGAACCGTCGAACCTCCCACGTCTCCTCCTAGACTAGCTGGCCCAAGGGCAACATGAACTTGCCATGCTCGTAGTTGTCCGGCAGTGCGGAGTTAGTGGCCGATCGACGGTGGCGTTAGTGGCCTGCAATCACGACGAGTGCAAATGTTGTTAGCACCATCATCGAGAGACACACATACTCTATAATTGAGATAAGCCGGAAAGTGTGTTAGCAATAGTACCTATCGAATGCCGTTGAAAAAAGGGAGATGTTTGCGATTTTATACGCCCTCCAATTTGCGAGGGTATATTTGGAGGCCTGTCGTCCTCCTCATCTATTGGGCACTCTTCGGGTTGGCTTGGAGGTGGCGAGTCGTGCCCCGATGCACCTCTATTGTCCTCCTCATCTGTTGGCTTCATCGGCGCCGAAGGGCACTCTTTGGGATGACTTGGAGGCGGCGTGTTCTGGCCCGATGCAACCCCGGCATCTCCTTGTGGGTTGCCTTTGTCGGGAGATGGGCTTCGTCGAGGATCGATGGGGGGGACGCCATCGTTGTTGCCACCGTCGCCGCCGTCGTCATCACTTGGGCCGCCACCGGGGGGAGACGATGACGGCGGTGAGCACGATGTCTCCATTTTCAGCACGATATCAGCTTTGTTCCAAAGCACGATGTCGCCGAGTGCTTGGCCGAGCGTTGTTGCACCACTTTCAGTGGGAAACTCGAGTTCATCTTGATCGAATTCATCTTTAGTGTACACCAAGAGCACTACAGCGTACTCGGGCGGGATCGGCTTGCCGTCGTAGATTTCTCCATCTTTGGGCGGCTTAACCTCTCCTTCTCCCACTTCTTTCTTTCGTCTTCCCTGTCCGGCCAAAGGGGGCACGGGAGCTTGCACAGTGTTGGTTTCTTGATCTCATCGACCGGGTACCTTTGGTCTTTGTGAGGTACCCTTTCTTTATTCTGCGGTAGCCGGGCCTTGACTTGTCGAAGCATCTGTGACCGCAGGTCCACCATCTTGGGGTCGTTGCTCGTGAAAGCTTCCTGTATCGACCCCATGATCATTTCCTTCACGGCCGCATCATGGCCTTGCTGGATGAGCCGTTCCTTATATGCCTGCCTCGTGCGGTACGAGGCAGCGTCGGATTGCCAGGACTCCACGGTCTTCGGCTCCGCCTCGAGGAGATGCCCGTACACGGCCGTGGTGCTCCGGCCTTCCAAGCCCCTCGGTCGGGGACGTCATGATCCCTCCGAGGTTCGAACAACCCTTCTTCCTTAGCCTTTTGTACCGCGATCACCGCCTTCTCCGCCTCCTCGGTCTCTGGCTCGTTGTACTTGGTTCTTCCCTCCTTTAGCCTCTTCGGCCGACGGGCTTTGAAGTAGTCACGTGCCCCGGTGTCGAGGCACGCTAACGGATCCTCTATACCGGCAGATAGTTGCCTCACTTTCTTCCCTGCCGCCACTTGGGCCTCTTAGCGGCGCCTCGTCATACCCAAATGGTGAGGGAGCGTATTCCTCTTTGCGAGGTCGAGTACTTCTTGCTCTTGTCCTTTGAGCCATCATCGACACCTTCTCCACAAATTCATCCCTGCACGTGACGCTTGATGAAGTTATAGTCTTCAAATGGTGTCTTCTCCATCTTCACGTACTCGTTGTTCAGTGTGGAGCGCAAGTTGCGAAGCGCTTTTCCTGCAACCGCTAATGCATGCTTCCTGCATAGATCTTCGTTGTCTTGGGTCTGGT
Source organism: Chrysopogon serrulatus (assembly GCA_015844335.1). Lineage (NCBI taxonomy): Eukaryota > Viridiplantae > Streptophyta > Magnoliopsida > Poales > Poaceae > Chrysopogon > Chrysopogon serrulatus. The sequence goes on from JADLZL010006392.1 coordinate 27,467, forward strand.
GGATACTCGAACCGCTTCTTCACGTCTTTCCACACTTTATCCTTGAGTTCTTTCGGGACTTTTCTCCAATCAAAGTAGGTGATTGGCACGTGCCCCTAGCTACACAGAGCACCGGGTTGCTGAATGTGCCTATCACACTTTCCGGTAGCAAGGGCTCTCCATGCGGCCCTATCTGGTGTATGACATGCACCTTGCTAGACACTTGGTGCCTACCGTGTTGGCCCCTCTTCAAATCTGATTTGTTGCCACTCTTGCTAGTACTCTTGCCACTGCCTAGTGCGCTTGAAGAGCTTGGGGTGGGAACGGATGCATGCCCCTCTCCACCCTCCCCCTCTCCCTCATCGTGGAACTCCAAGCGCAGAGGCACCTGTGGTATCTGTCGAGTATAACAAGCATTATTAGCTATATGCTTACGCGAGGGCCTTCATGTTATGGTAGTTATATACGCATTTGGCGCCTTTGAGTTTCAGTATCATCCCTCGGATGGTATCGTGCTTCCATGCGAGAACTTCGTGTTGAAGCCCTATACATGTCCTTCAGATCATCTTCTACATTATAATTCGGGTCATCATCTTCCTCCGTTTTGCGCTTCTTTTCTGGCAATGGTGTTGGCACCTCCTCCTCGTACTCGGTAGAGCTGCCTGATGACGATGACGTTTGATCATCACTCTCATAAGGACTAGGCCGGGCGCCATTGTCCTTCGTCGTCGCCGCTTGTTAGCCATTGGAAGCTATGAAGAAGATATTGTCAGGTCAAAGATGCGGATAACAATTTTATTCAACTTCATATGCAAAGGTAACATGACAATAATATAAATGAAACATCTCTCTTATATTCCTCCTCTTGAAAGATTACATCATTTTTTTCATTTACATTGAAGTACGTATACAAGAAGTATGTATACAAAATTTAAAGAAAAGTACAAAATTTGAAGAAAAGTACAAAATGATTAGTAAATTTGGCTCAGATTTGCCCAATTGACATCACAATGCGTCTAAACTGGTTGCTTGTATGTTACACAAGCCATCCTAGTTTAGCAGCTTCATTACAAGAGGGGGCATTTGATCATCATAGCCGTTGCCTCAGCAAAGAATGGATTCACATCATTGGATTAGTAGTAGTAGAGCAGAGCACCGACAAAGGAACATTAATCCGATAAAAGTAGGAATAAATCATAGGCAAAATAGAGGGGGCATAGCAGTTAATGTAATCAGCTTCCCTAAGAGCATCCCAATTGTGTTCAATTTTGGGGAGAAAATTAGTAACATGGAGTTCAGTTGCTATCTTCAAAGCTGGTTGTTTAGCGGGGTCCAAAGGGGAAAAAATAGGAAACCTCCTCTCACATTATCCTCGTCCTCTTACTCTCTCTCTCTTTTTTAACTCAAACAAGTAGGAGATTTGCATGGCATGGCATTAAGACAGGAAAAGCCAAAATAGCCAGTGAAGTGACCTTAAACGATGCCAGGAGAGATCTGCGCCTCTCCTCTCCCAGCAAAATGGATCAAAGCTACCAGAAATTATTCTTTTATCAAGTTGTATTCGAGCTAAGTTTAAACTTTAAAGTTTGGTTTTCAGCCCTCAAACCACTATCAGACTGCTCCAATATGCAATGTTCAGTTTGTGCGCCCACAGCTTTGCTTTAACAGCAATCGAGCTGCTCTAAGAATGAATCTGAGAACATGCACGACTGCAACTGTGCTAAATCTAGAGCTGTCACTCGCCAATCGCCATCCCCTTTCACCATATACACCCCACTGCTAGCTGTCACTAAATTTTAGTTTCCAGTCAATCCAAATTGTACCTGCCATTGCATCAAGAAAACGGAAGTTTTTTGAAAGGAAAAAGGTAAAATCATAGTTCTTTCATGAATACAAGATCAATCTATCTTGCATCATCATACACAGTCAACCATGTTCATAGTGATTACTGTTGCTACATGTAAGAATTTGCCCTTTTCTTGCAGGTTGGCGAATGAGTCAATAAATTCAACACAATTAGGCAGACTGTCAGTGTAGTAAGCACAAGGGCCCTTGAAACAGAGGAATATACATGAAAAACAAATATACATTGACATGCACATACCACAAGATTTGTGTGTTGCTAACCTGCTTTACTTGCACAGAACAAAAACTGATGTGAGCTGCAGTTCCTTCTTCTAGAAATTGATGAAAAGAATATGCAACTGGGCAGTGTCTACTCTCAGGTTGCTGCTGCACTGAGCAGTAGAGGAAAAAGTGCCAACCTACTGAACACAATAATACTGATCTAGAGCTCAGTAGAGGAAAAAGTGCCAAACTGTGCTAAATCTACAATCTGTTATCTATTCGTTGTATCATATACACCCCACTGCTAGCTGTCACTCGCCAATCGCCATCCCCTTTCACCATCGGTTTGCATTTAGTGCCCATATAAAAACTTGATCTAGAGCTGCCAATGAGATAATCCAAAATTAAACGCTATACTACAAGATAGGTTTTGAAAGATACCTGTTCAAACAGTTGCAAATGTTCTTGTAAGGAAAAAATCAGTGCTCCTGTCGGCGGCTTCCGCAAGCAGCAGAAACAAGTCTCAGTAGATCAGGTGAGCCATTGCTTTAGCTTTTGTTGTCCTCTCCACTTCTCATGTCACAGCAGTTATGAAAGCGAGTGATCTCACCGATCTGTCAGAGGATCAATATAGGTAAATATCTTGACATGTAAGGCTATCACCACAGATGGCGTTCCCACACTTAGAAGACTGCTATACTTAAAAGAGAATTCACTGAGGAATTACTTCAACAGCGACAACACAACAACTTATGACTAGCCCAACACAATTAGATCTTGGTGAATATAGAAACTGTACAGCAAGCTCTTCCAAATCTACAACCAATCCTTTCATTTTGTATTTATTGTCTGCTCTTTACACATTATATATCTATGGCTTCTTTACATAAAAGAATTGGCCTACAGTGGACAGATTCAGATTTATGGACCTGGTAAAAGGCTTACATGTCCAAATCAATTCCTAAATAATCATTGTTTCAAGAAGTAATCATCACAAACACTATCCCTCTAAAAGAGGAGAAGAGTTTTCCACAGCTGACCATTCTTTCAGTTGCTAACCTCTTAGGCGAAACAATCTGGCGTGTTCACGATGATTGCTCGGTAAGTTCTGACTTCTGACTCCAAAAAAAAAAACTGTATACCAGATCCAGTGGTTACAACTGGTTCTTCACTGTCATCGTTCAAACCTCATGATACTATTATCAAAACTTGTTTCTTGTGCAATTTTTTATATATTAAATCCTAAAATTTGCCCAGGTTGGTCATGAGCCATACTCCAGCTTGGATATTGACTGATGCTTAAGGCGTATTAGCCATGCTGTGCTCTCCTGCCTAGGTGAGAAATGGCTTTTTAAAGGTGATGTCCAATCTCTACACGACATAGCACGGCAAACAGCTATTTCTCTACAAGCTGTACATAAGAATGTTCATTGCCATTGTGGGCAACATTTCATCATACATTTTCCATCCTGTGACATGTTCACCTGTTCTTATGCAGGAATAGTTGTGGCAGCTTGCAACCTTTTCGTTCTTTTCTTTAGTCTCAGTTTTTGTCTGTGCGTGTAGCAACAGTAATAAAATAAACGTACATCAAAATGGCAACGAACATACATCACTACATCAGGGCTTAATGATAGCAGTTCGAATCTACGGCTGTGCCAATCAATCAAATCAGCGGAGCGGCGCAGCAGGGGAACCGCCGGCTTCCCGCGGGAGCCGTGAGCGAGGGAGAGGGGGGGGGGGGAGGGTGGCGGGAGACGAACCTGTCGGGGAGCGGAGAGGAGAGGAGAGAGGCGGACGGCGGCGCCCGGCCGACGAGCGGGGCGGGAGAAGGGGATCGCGCGAGGGTGAGGGCGGAGGGGCGAGCCCTCGCGGGAGGGGGGCGTGGGGGGCGGGAGGCGGCCAGCGGAGGCGGAGCCCAATCCTCCCCCTCCGCGCAGGCAGGCGCACTCCTCGACGGCTCGGCGCGGCTCGACGGCGAGCGGATGGCGGCGGACGGCGGCGTCGAGGCGGACCCGGGCGGTGGAGCACGCAGGGTACCTCGCTGCGGCTGCTCGCCGACGGCGACTCCTCCGCGCGGCTCGGCCGGAGACAGGGCGGACGGGCGGCGGCACTCCTTGAGGACTTCAGCGCGCGGTCGACGGCGGGCGGATGGCGGCGGACGGCCCGCGGCGGCGCGGCGCCGAGGGAAAAACCGGCAGCCCTTCGGGAGGATTTGAACCGAAGGCGAAGGACTTGGGCACACCCGCTCGGGTTCGTGCTGTTTATATAGGGAGGCATTAACCGAGGCGGTTATTCTAAAATAACCGCCTCGGTTAATACCTCCCTATATAAACAGCAAAAATGCTTCTAATAATTATGAAACTAACAATTTTTTTGATATAGTAGTTGCTGAGGTGAGTATTTGGATCTTTTCTCTTTATATTTTGGTGATTGAAAGGAGTTGTGCTCAACAAAGGATACTGAGCTGCTAATTAGCAACGTCTGGGTGCTGCTGTATATCAGTATTTGACTTTGACTTCCACTTAGTGCCTAGAGATTCTCCACTCGCGTCCTGCTACTCTGGCTTGCAGGATGGCTGCTTTTAGTAGCATCACTATTTACTTCACTGTATATGAATGCAGGAAGAGCAGTCGTCAACAAACACACATACACTTGGATTGAGGAGGCAAATGCATGTATGGATTGAAAAATGTGTGAATGGTGTTTTACTTGAACTCTCGATAATCACAGGCATAACCAACATGGAAAGATGGCAAGCACGGATTGCACGTGTTTTTTTTTTTTCATTGTATATAGATTACTGTATATATATATATATATATATATATATATATATATATATATTCACCAACAAGGATCTGAGTTCATTGTCGAATTATTTAGAGTGTTTCTTCAGCTGCGTGACTAGCATCAATAATGCTTCGCGTGAAAATAAGAATTGTACCATCAAGGTAAAAAGAATAGGGTTCATTCAGCCCAATCTGTCTCAGTACACTTTTGATTTATTGCGCTCTGAAATTTTAAACCAACTATGTCATTTTGCAGTAATTTTTCATGTTTTTTATTATGACTTCTTATATCAAAAAAAAACTTGAATATTGATTGATTTATTTTATTATTTGCATAAATATTTTAAATAAGACGGATGGTCAAACATAAAGTGCAAAAACTAAAACGACAGTCTCCATGGGACGGAGGGAGTATTTCAATAGTGACGCTTACAAATATGTGACTCATAAATGTTCGAACATAATAAAATTCATAAATTTTAAAGGCATTACATAAGTTATTACATAAATATGTGACATGATAACTCATTTTGGTGCCGACGCTACCACGGTCCTCTTCTCGCCATCGGGACGGCACCAAGGCTTCATCTTGGTCTTGTTGACACGGGTCTCGACGAGCTTGATTTTGGATGGATGATCAGTAAAGAGCGACATCTCCAAGTAATTGTTGTGTTCTTCGGGACTCTGTACTCCATCTGCTCCCACGATTCTCTGCTTTCCTGACACAACCACATGCTTCTTGGTGTCTTTGGGCTTTGCGAAGTAGGCTACCTGTGCAACGCGGTTTGCTACCACCCATTGGTCATCTTTGTACCCCACATTGCCGAGCTCCACTGTAGTGAGCCCAAAATCATCCACAACAACCGCTGTCGGCTTTACCCACTGGCACCGAAATATAGGCACCTGTAGGTCACCACCATAGTCAAGTTCCCATATCTCTTCGATCTGGCCATAGTATGTCATGATCTTCTTCGTCTTGTCATCGATGCCCTCATATCGAACGCCACTATTCTGTGAGGCGCTCTTCTTGTCCTTCTCTTTCGTGTGGAACCTGTAACCATTGATATCATACCCTTGCCATGAGGTGATTTGTGTTCTAGGGCCTGACGCAAACCTCGCTTCATCAGTTTCTCCATATATGTCTTGCTTTTTGATCCACGTCGTGAAATTGATGTTGTGTTTGTTTTCGAACCCATGCCTCACCGCGCCCACCACTAGAAAGGCGGATCTCATCTACATGCTTTGAACCCGTCTTCCATGACCACTAAGCGATTGAGCGCACTATTGTGAGCTTGTTGCAGAGTCTCTTCATCTACATCAGTGCGGACTTTTCTTCCCGTACATCCCATCCCCGAGGTTTTGCCCTCATGCAAAGGGACGGGCAACCCAATCGCTCTTCCGTCCCTAATGTATTTGGTGCACCAGTTAACGGCCTCCTCCGTTGTGTATGCCTCGATCATAGAGCCCTCCGGGTAAGCACGATTATGCACATATCTATTGAGGGTCGACATAAACCGCTCGTACGTCCACATCTGATGAAGGTACACCGGGCCTAGTTCCTGTATCTGATCAACCATGTGTATCATCAGGTGTGGCATAATATCAAAGAAAGACGGTGGGAAGCACATCTCGAGCTGACAAAGAGTTTCTGCGATGAATTGTTTCAAGCCAGGCAGCTCAGCTTCATCGATGACCTTCTGTGTAATCTGGTTAAAGAAGTAGCACATGCGTGTTATTACCATCTTAACGTACTCCGGACCGATACATCTGATCACAATTGGAAGGAACACCGTAAGAATGACATGGCAGTCATGTGAGTTGAAGTTGGTAAGAGTGAGGTCTTTCATGGAGACAAGGCTCTTGATGTTGGAAGAAAAACCAGTCGGCACTTTGACTGTCCTGAGCCACTGGCACATAGCCCTCCTCTCATCCAATGTCAGGTTGTAGCTCGCCCCTGGGAGGTCGACTTTTCCATTCTGCGCAGCAGGTGTCGGTTGAATTTCAGGCCTGATGCCCATGTTGACCAAATCCTGACGAGACTTTAGACCATCCTTTGTCTTTTTCTTGATGTCAAGCAGGATTCCTATCGTGCTCTCAAACACATTCTTCTCCAGGTGCATGCAGTCGATGGCATGGGGCGTATCTAGTTCTTTCCAGTATGATAAGTACTTGAAGAAACAAGACTGCTTCTTGAAAGGAACGGGGGCCGTGATAGGCTCACCTTCTTCTTCGCCCCTCGCATCCCGCTTCCTCTTTTTTTCTTGGTTGGCTTTGGACCATCTTTCCCCTCTTTCTTCTTCTTCTTTCCGAACTCGATGTTTATACCCTTGACCATGTCAAACACCTTTTGCCCATACCTTGTTCTTTCCGGCTCGTCAGTTTGAGGTTCGGCCTTGTTGTCAAAGTACTGATTCATCATAGGTCTCCGATACCTGTGCTTTTTACAGAGGAATCGTCTGTTCCTCATGTACACCATCTTCTTGGATGCAGCAAGGTAAGTGTAGCAGGTACCATCAATGCAAACTACACAACCAGTCTTACCTTTAATCTGCCCTGACAGTGAAAAAAGACCAGGGTAGTCTGTGATGGTGACAAATATGATGGCCTTCAGAGTGAAATCCTTCTTTAGGAACGCATCCATCATTTTGACCCCCTTTTCCCATAGAAACTGCATGTCCTCCATAAATGGCTCTAGAAAGACATCTATATCATTTCCAGGCTGCTTCGGTCCAGATATAAGCATGGTTAGTAGAAGGTACCTATTATGATAGAGATTCGTAAGAGGGCTGTTATTATACAAATTGGTGAGAACAACTTTCACAGACACCGTCCCGGTCTAAGATCCAAATAAGTACCTGCGCTTGTGACATAGATGGGGAGGTAAGTTGTAGATGGTGAGGATGACCGGCCAGGTGTCTTTGGGGAGCTAATTAGGTCACCAAACGGATTCATCCCATCAGTACTTAGCGCGAACCCGACGTTCTGGCCTCGTCACCAAACTCCGGGAACTTGTCGTTGAAAACGCTTCCATTGCTTGCCATCGAGGGATGTCGAAGCTTGCCATCACCCTTCGTGCGTTCGGGCGATGCATGCCAAGACATGAGCTTGGCATCATCCGGGTTCCCGAAAATCGCACGCAAGCGATCGATCACGGGCAAGTACCACACGATAGGGCGGGACTTTTTCTACTCATATAACCCTCTTCTTCCCCGGGTCCTCCGGAGGCGGGACCGCTTCTTTATCGTCTTCATCTTCTTCTTTGGCACTCTTGAGGTGGGTCCATCGTCGGCGTCCGTTCGACAACCAGCATTCCTCTTGTAACGGCTCGCACCGCGGCGAGGACAACTCGCAAGTTCTCACCGCCGCGATATAAAATACGAGTGGTTTGGACATGCATGGAACTTTTTAAGTTTCATCGCCACCGGCCCGATCAGCTTCTTTGCCCGATAAGTATTGATGGGCACCTTGTTACCCTCGGGAATGTGTCGGCGAGGATACGTAATGTGTCGTTGAAGCTAGTGTCGACCACCCATGGCGAGCCTTGAGCATCAAGATCCGAAGATTGAAACGTAACGCCGCCCAATGCTTCGGACAACCATTGTACAGGGGGATCTATTGCCGCTTTGCTTCATCTCCCTCGAAGTTTTCTAGCCACTTAGGATTCCCAAACAAGATGTCATCCTGGTCTTGGCGATTAGCGATTCTATCGAAGAGGTCCACATCTTCGGGTCCAACACCTCCATTGGATTAGCACCATCGTCATTTGCGGTGTCCTCCCTCGCCTGTAGTAGATCTTCAATCGTGATGTAATCATGATGCACATCATTGTCACCGCCGCCTGATGCTTTGGCTGCTGATACTTCATGTTGTTCTCCATTTCCTCCGTCAATCACCGCCTCTGTCGTTGTCGTCGACGACTTGTTTTCTCTAGATGAGCAAGTGGTAGTGGCACTCGGATCTGATTCACCGTGATACTTCCAGACCTTATAATCTTTAACGAAACCAAACCGCACTAAGTGAGATTGCACCACGCTCTCGCTATGTGCCAGCAAATTCTTACAGCTATTGCACGGACAAATTATGAAATCTCGACCCACACTTAGACGATGCTTTGTCGCCGCAGGAATGAACTTTCTCTTCACATGATCCAAGAAAGATGGATCTAGCCTTGATCCCTTGTACATCCAATCCCTTGCCATCCGCAACCTTGCACACGTACCATAAACATATATAAGGATGGGAGCTAAAAAAATACATGTATCTAAATCTAGATCTAAAGAAAAGAGAAAAGAGGGAGAAAGAGAGAGGAAAAGAGGAGAGAAAAAGAGAGAATGAACAAAGAGAGAAAAAGAGAGGGAAAGGTGGGGTTTTGAAGAGTAAGAATCAACCTATTGTGGTGCCACCTTTCACAAATTCAAGGGTTCTTCCTCCTTAGGAGATGGTTCTTTATCCTCCACTTAGATCTAGATCTAGATGTAGGGGAAAGAGAGGAGAGGAAAGAGGGAAAGAGAGAAGAAAAGGAGGGTTGGAGGGTAAGAATTGAGCTGTTGCGTTGCCCCTTTGCCTATTCCAAGAGCAAAACTTCTCCCCCTAGAAAATATACAATTTTTGCGGTTTTGGAGGTCAAAACCCGCAAAAATGGAGGAGAAGCCGCGGGGAAGAAGAAAGAAGGTGCTGGCTATATAGAGCAGAGTTAACCGAGGCGGTTTTTGTTACAAAACCGCCTCGGTTAACGGTATATTAAGCGAGGCGGTTTGTGTTACAACGACAGCCTCGGTTAATACATTAACCGAGGCGGTTTTTATAAACAACCGCCTCGGTTAATGGCTATTAACCGAGACGGTTATCGTTGCAAAACCGCCTCTGTTAATATATTAACCAAGGCGGTTACGTTAGAGTAACCGCCTTGGTTAATAGTCGTGAGGCGGTTTTTCTTATAAAAACCGCCTCGGTTAATATATTTTCCGAGGCGGTTATTGGGGCTGGGCATTGACTCCGTTGGGAATCATTAACCGAGGCGTTTTTTTTCCTAAAACCGCCTCCGAGCTCATTTTTCAAGTGCCTTGCAAAATCTTTTGTGTAGTAGTGAAAAGAAAAAAAATAAATGAATAAGATAGCTCATGTTCTCTCGGCAAGGTTTTCAAGTATCAAAAGAGAGGTATGTATTCAAGGAGCAGAGTAGAATTAGGTTTTGCCACTTCCACCATATATCCACACACAGGCACGTCTTGATCTAAGAGTATGACATTTCGATCCTAGGATCCGGGTTTTAACTTTACAATATATAAGAGACAAGTATGCAATCAAGTTTGTCCCTACCTAAGCTCCACATAAGCCTTAGCAGTAGGTTGAGGAAGAAAGGCAATTTCACACTCTTGCCTTGGTAAGGAATCATACACCATTGAGCGACTGAGAGTATCATTTGAGGAGTATAAGTGATCTATGCTTTTTCTTTGTAAAAACATTAAAAACTCCAAGTTGCTAAGATGAGAATTTGGGATGATAACTTTGCTTCGAGAGCTGTTCCACTTTTCAACCACCTAAGGATATATGTTAGCCAATGCCACAAATCCCACCTATATAAGGAATGCTTTGGAACAACCTTTTTGCTAGCGACATATCTTAAGATGTTATAATCATGTTTACTTCTTCAGACTTTACTCGAGGACGAGCAAAGAGCTAGTGTGGGGGAACTTGTTGACGGTCCTTAATGTCAATCATAAACCATCAACTATTGCATATAATAACATGAAATGAATCACAAACCATAGTTATAGGGATTGATTCTAACAAGTTCCATGAGTTTTGGTAAATCATTGTTTCTACAGGTACATACCAGAAAAGTTATCAAAATGAGCCAATATGACAGTATAAAGGTATCTCAAATGATGAATTAGAATGCACCATTGCAACGGGCTCATCGAAACGATCGAAACGGACATATCATTTGCCTTTTTCGGAGTTCCGGATGAAAAGATATTAATTCCACCGCGGGGGCTGCACTAGAAGACCCCGTAAGGCGCGAGAAGACACCACCGAAGTGGACCGCGAGGGGCCCCTGGAGCCGAGCCGGCCGGTTTGGCCCCGGACCGGCCGATCGCTCTGATGGCTAAATGGGCCCAGCTTTTTGGCCCACGTGCTCCACCGCCTTAGGGTTTCAATCTCGGCCGTCCGCCAAAGTCGGTTTGATCCAAGGGCTCACGTTCATCCCACCGGGCTATAAAAAGCAGCCCCCTGGACCCCGAGGGGGGAGGCACTCCCCATGAAACCCTAATTCATATTCTCTCGAGGGGAGACTCATCGAGAGGGGTCCCTTGAATGGATCAACCTCTCAGGAGTCATTAGAAAATAGGGAGAGAGGAGAGGAGAGAGTAGAAGGTGGAGCCGGCCTGTCGGATCCCCTCAACTTTGTACCTCTATGGAGATGATTCATCATCGATTCATCTTTAGGTTCTTCTGTTGGTAACTCTAAGTCTTCTATTTAATTAAGTTCAGTTTTTACTTTACTTTGCTTACCGGATCTCCGCTCGTATTGAGTGCTCTAGTTATTGCGCATAGCTAGAGTAGTAATCGTTAGTATAGACGTGGTGTCTAGACTAGTGTTTACCTGAGTTTACGCCCAATTCTTACGGTTAGTTGTGGTAGCCTCTAGAGGTGACAGCTCTATTGGTCTTCGTATTCCACCACGTCGGAGTTGGTGTTCTGTAGAGCTTTTGGCAGCCTTTCCCAACTACTTTCTTCCCAGTCTTATTCGAGAGTTGGAAAGGTACTGTTGCTCCAAAGTAAGTTAAGTATAGTAAGCCTAATCCTTAGTTATCTAGTTGACCTGAGACAACCCCTCTCTACCCACCAAAAATATTTACCTTTTCTATCCTTGGACATTCTTGATTCGTTACTAGTACATTTCATGTTCCTCGTGGAAAATCGATACCTTGGAATACTCTAGGGAGAAAGCTACAGCGGTATCCGTGCGCTTGTGGATCTTTTATGTTTGCGTTAACATATACCAACAGTTGCTGTTGCCTCTTTTCCTTTCTTTGATTTCACATCCTTCAATGAGTCCCACCTACTATGAACCACCATCTTCCTTAATTGGTCCTTCTTCTCGTGCATGCTAGTTAAAGTGAGAAAGTTTGAAGCAAACCTAGTCACTCCCTGGCCTCACTACCTCTTTCCCTACGTGAAGTATCTCAAGCGGTCCAATGTCCTTGTGTGGCCATAGACAAATATGGTAAATGCCTTTGCTTGGTCAACCACTTTCTTGAACCGTTGCATGTTGCCAATTCCTTGGAGCATAAGGTTGATTGTGTGAGCTGCACAAGATGTCCAAAATATGTGTGGTCTCTTCTCTTCCAATATCCTCTTTGCTCCCATATTGTTAGAGGCATTGTCAGTCACTACTTGCACCACATTCTCTGGACCAATCTCTTCAATTGCTTTATCCACAAGCTCAAAGATGGCCTCACTGGTATGTGACACATGTGACATTTCCTTAGAGCTAATGAAGGAGGTGCCATCAGCACAATTTTGCACCAGATTCATGATGCTTCTCCTCTTCCTATCTGACCAAGCATCAGTCATAATAGAGCAGCTATTTTTCATCTTCTCGGCTTCACGCTCCAGCAGCAAACTCTTGGTTCTTTCATATTCTTCTTCTAGCAACTTCCCTCGTAGTGCATCCTGAGTTGGAGGTACAAGTCCTGGACCAAACTGTCCAATTGCCTCACATATTTGCTTGAACTCATCATTATCACAAGCATTGAAAGCAATTCCTGGCGACAAAACATTTAAAGAAGCATTGTTAGTGTTCAGTATAGGAAATCAACATGTAATGAATTTTGAAATGTAAAAATAGCATACTGTACTAGCAAGTTACCATGTGTATAGGCCCATCTAGCAATGTACGTATGCACCTCATTGGTTCTTTCTTTCTAAAGTTCCTTGTTCAGCTGCTGTTGCTTCAAAGAATCAGACTTGGTAGCTTTAGGATCAATAGCACGCGTCCATTTGTCAATGGGTCCTAATTTGTGAGGCTCTGAACTTCCAACACAGGTGACTTCATCTGAATCTGTTCCAACTCTAGATACATGAACTTCCTCTCTAATTTCTAGCTCATGAATAGTCCTCTCCTCCCTCTTCCTTTTTGCATCAGCTATTGCCTTACTGCACTTCTCTTTAGCCTCCATAGCCTATGGTGTTCATGCTGTGCATTTCTTCACATTCTTTCCTTCATAAGCCAAATGCTCCTTCAACCTATAATCCCTCCTCTCATCTCCTTGTCACAGAGCTTGCACTTCACCTTGTCCTTGTTGTTTGCATCAACAAGAACACCATATTCCCATCCAACATCATCTGAGTTCCTTTTCAGGAGATTGGAACCCTCTGTTCCATCATTTTTAGTCCTAGCAGCTGAACCATTTATTGGTGACATCCTACATTCAGGCAATCACAAAAATACAGTGGCATACATGCACATTCAGATTCAAACAAACAGGGAATGCAATCAGCCATTTAGATTCAGACATTCAGTTTAATAAACTACAATCACTCAGCCATTCAGTATCAAATGAGCAACCAGCAGAGAACGGGACAGAGGAGAGGATGAAAGGTCCTAAATGGCTAGAGGGGGTGAATAGCCTATAAAAATTTCTTGCAAAGTACTAAATAAACCGGTTAGTACACTAAATGACGAAGCAAGTGTTGCGCTAGCCTAGTGAGGGGTTGCAAGTCAACCTATCCAATTCTAACAATCCTAATACACTAGGCACACTAAGATTAATATCCTTAGTAAGCAAATTACACTATCAACCTAATATGTTAGTTTGCATAAATGTAATCGCAAGGGACAGAACCGAGAGAGTGCAAACCGTGCCTTCGGGATGATGACCAATCACCGTCTTGTCAATACAATGAAACCTGAAGAGATGATCCAATAGAGAAATCCAAGTTGATCTCGAAGGATCAAACCACACAAGAACACCGAGAGACACACGATTTTTATCCCGAGGTTCACGTGCTTGCCAGCACGCTACTCCCCGTTGTGTCGACCACACACTCGGTAGTTCGGTGGCTAATCGGCGTCACAAGCCAAGCCCTCACCGGGCGCCACAAGAACTCACACAAAGTGAGGGTAACTCAATGACATGAGATTCCACTAAGGATTCCTTTCGCGATCTCCCGCGGGGTGGGATCAACACCCCTCACAATCACTTCCGGAGTGGCCAAGAACAATCTTCAACCTTGCTCAACTCCGGCTTGCTGCTCCAACCGTCTAGGTGACGGCAATCACCAAGAGTAATAAGCTCAATCGCAGCAAGAACGCTCACTAGTGCCACTAGATGCTCAATCACAAGGCAAATGCACTAGAAGCTCTCCCAATCACTTTCTAGATCAATCAAGAGGCATGCAAAGTGAGGGAGATGGTTTGCTTAGCTCTAGAGGATGTCAAGTATGTCAAAGTGCCAAGAGAGACTCCCTAGAGCCGGCCAATCCACTTATATAGGCGCCCACCAAAGCACCTAGCCGTTACCCTTAAAACTCACTTGTCTGGCAAGACCGTGGGGACTTCGAAAATGACCTGACCGGACGCGTCCGGTCCAGCGTCCGGTCCAACATAAACGGCCACGTGTGCAACCCATTTGAATATAGCCGTTGCGCGCCAACGGCTAGCACTTCTCGCCGCCGGATATTGGACGGGACGCGTGCCCGCCAAACGACCGGACGCCCGCCGACAAGTGCGAAGTCTGGTCACCCACCAGAGAGGTCCAAAACGTGTAATTCACGACCGGACGCGTCCGCTACCCACGGACCGGACGCGCCCGGCGTCCGGTGCTCACACTTGTGTAACTCGGCGCATCGATCGAAACCCCGGCACCGGACCGCCCGGTGGCGGCGTCGATCGTCGGGAAAATGCGCCGACGCTAACACGGACGGACGCTTCGGTCCTCACGGGACGGCGTCCGGTCACCTCAGTGGATCGCTCTTCGTCCGAAAGCCTCGAAGTCCCGCCTCGCAAGCTCGGCGGGAGGGTTTTATACCCAAACCCATCGACCCTTGCTCTCATATGCCAACACAAAAGTGTCTCTCTACTTGTGCACGTGTGCTAGCATTTTCAAATGAATTTTGCAAGAGATTGTTAGCACACTAGGTCCCTAATGCACATGCAAAGTCATTGCTCACCTAGTGGCACTAAGATAACCGATATTGCACGAAATTGCCCCTCTTAATAGTACGGTTATCAATCCTAAATCCGGCCATCAACTTCTCTACTCACCTATGGCCGGCAAAATGGAAATGCTCTAGCATATACCTTTGCCTCTAGCATTCCATCTTGCTTCTCATCTTCCTTTATCTCCAAGGGTGGCACTTGATCATCTTTGGTCTCCACCATCACCTTGATCACCATTCCACCACTTGGCTTGGACCTCCCCTTTCTCTAATGCTACACACTTAGCAATAGGGTTAGTTCTAGGTTTCATCAATTTACCAAAACCAAACTAGGGCTTTCAATCTCCCCCTTTTTGGTAATTGATGACAACCTTCACAAAGATAAGAACTAAATTCAATTTTAGCTTTACACCACTTGTCCAAGCAATATAAGCTTAGAAAAGAATTGGACAAGTCATGTAAAATCTATTTGGTAGCTATGGCTCCCTCTACATGTGTGCTAAGAGTTTGGATTAGAAGCTTTGCACACATGATGGATAAATCAGTTTTAGGAGAGTCATTTCTACCAAATGGATGCTAAGGTGTATAGAATGGACCTTTGAAGCGTGATACCATCGGAGTGCACATCATAAACCATCCTTAGCACCAACTCTAGCTAGAAACATCAAATAGCTAGAAACCCCGTGAGATCAACATTAGAAACACGATTTCTAGATACCGCTTGGAAAGCACCAAGAAAAAAATATGCCACTTCTAGCTAGAACCTATACATGCTAGTAATCAATTCATCAATCAAGATCTATACTAGCAAGTACTACACAAGCAAGAGAGATACCACTTATGAAATCACTTATGAAATGAATACACCTAAGTGCAATGCAAGCAATTAAATGGATATGCACATTCAAGTGCAATCAATTGTGTTCATGAGCTTGCTCCCCCTACTTGTGTGCTTCAAAATTTTGATCCCTTTACATTCTTCAATTTTTATTTACTCTCCCCCTTGATGCATGCTATCTTTGTATTCTCTCCCCCTTTGTCATCAATGACCATAAAGGTATATGATCATGCTCGGTGTAGACTTGAAATCATGGAGGGAGCTTGAAATAGAGAAATGATCACTTAAAGTTGAGGATCACTTGTTTTCATAAACTTCCTTCTCTTGTGGTTCAAACTAGTAATCTTGCATAAGTAATCTAGCTCGGTTTGAACTAATGACAAGCTTCTTCACACATCTTTTAATGGTTATCTTATCAATGTTGAACTAGATCCTTTCTTGCTCATTTAACTAGATCAAACACTAGGGTCATATTCTCATGAACAAGTCATATTTAGCCACTAGATCATACAAGACATAGAAGTAATAGTGGCATAATATGTACTCAAAATCACTTTGTTTTCATGAATGAGCCTAGTAAGCAAGAGATATCACTAGAAGAAATGTCTATATGCTCTAATCAAGTCCTTATTAAGTATAAATGCATCATGCCAAACAATTTCATCTTTGCATTAGTCGAAGGAGAGGCATGTCATATAGTTGGTGGTGCATTCATCTCATGTTGGAAAAGTCTAGGATGTTCAATTCATTTCTCAAAGAGCAAAATATCTTCTCATCGAGTGGCTTGGTAAAGATATCGGCAAGTTGATCATCGGTGCCAACACTCTCAATAGAAATGTCTCCCTTTGCTTGGTGATCTCTAATGAAGTGATGCCTTATGTCAATATGCTTTATTTTTGAATGTTGAACCAGATTGGTGGTGATCTTCACGGCACTTTCATTGTCACATAGCAATGGCACTTGTCTAAATTTGATTCTAAAATCCTTCAATGTGGCCTTCATCCATAGTAATTGAGCATAAACAACTTCCCGCACTAATGTATTCGGCTTCGGCGGTAGAGAGTGCAACACTATTTTGTTTCTTAGATGACCATGAGACAAGTGACATTCCTAGCAATTGTTCCACTAGTGCTTTTTCTATCCACCTTGCATCCCGTATAGTCAGAGTCTGAATAACCAATCAACTCGAAGTTTGACCCCTTGGGATACCATAATCCAACATTTGGTGTGTGCTTAAGATATCTCAATATCCTCTTGGTTGCTTTCAAATAACTTTCTCTTGGTGAAGCTTGAAACCTTGCACACATGCACACAATAAATATGACATCTGGTCTAGAAGCGGTCACATAGAGTAGGCTTCCAATCATGGACCGATACAACTTTTGATCTACTATGTTGCCACTTGTATCCAAGTCAAGATGACCATTTGTTCCCATTGGTGTCCCAATTGACTTGGCTTCTTCCATTCCAAACTTCTTCAACATGTCCTTGATATACTTGCTTTGACTCACAAATGTGCCTTTCTTCAATTGCTTGATTTGTAGACCAAGAAAGTAGCTAAGCTCTCCAATCATAGACATCTCAAATTCTTTAGCCATCATTTCTCCAAACTCTTCACAAAAATCTTGGTTGGTTGATCCAAAGATAATGTCATCCACATAGATTTGCAACACAAACAAATCTTTGCCAATTTTCTTGGTGAAGAGAGTGTTATCAACCTTTCCCATCTTGAACCCTTTGGAAATTAAGAAATCTCTCAATCTCTCATACCATGCCCTTGGAGCTTGCTTCAAGCCATAGAGAGCCTTCTTCAACTTGTAGACATGGTTGGGCTTTTTGATATCTTCAAATCCCGGGGGTTGCTCAATATACACTAGCTCATTGATGAATCCATTCAAAAAAGCACTTTTCATATCCATTTGATATAGCTTGATGTTGTGGGCACAAGCATAGGCTAATAAGATTCTAATTGCCTCCAATCTTGTAACCGGTGCATAAGTTTCTCCAAAGTCAAGACCTTCAACTTGAGTGTATCCTTGTGCTACCAATCTTGCTTTGTTTCTCACAACTATGCCATCTTGATCTTGCTTGTTCTGAAATACCCATTTTGTGCCAATGACATTGTAGTTCTTCGGACGCTCAACTAGTTCCTAAACTTGATTTCTTTCAAAGTTGTTTAGCTCTTCATGCATGGCATTGACCCAATCACAATCCATCAAAGCTTCTTTTATCTTCTTTGGCTCTATGGATGAGACAAATGAATAGTGTTCATAAAATGATGTCAATCTTGATCTTGTTTGCACACCACTTCTAATGTCACCAACCACTTGATCTAGAGGATGATCCCTTGCAATATGAGTTGGTTGGAGAATATGAGGTTGAGCACTTGAACTTGGTTGATCACTTGGTTGAGATGATGTACTAGCCACTTGATCTTGCACTTGAGAGTCACTAGCTTGAATTTGATCTTGAGAACCACTAGCTTGCACATTTGAAGACACAATCACTTGATCTTTGTCATCTTCAATATCTACCACTTGTGTTGGCCTAATGTCACCAACATCCATTTCCTTCATGGCTTGTATCAATTAAGTACCTCTCACATCATCAAGATTTTCTTCCTTATCTTGAGAGCCTTTGGTTTCATCAAATTCAACATCTTGTACTTCTTCAACTATGCCATGAGTGAGATTCTAAACTCTTTGTGATAGAGTAACCAAGTATAAATCCTTCATCGCACTTTTTCTCAAACTTGCTCAATCGAGTGCCCTTCTTGAGAATGTAGCATTTGCATCCAAATACTCTAAAATATGCAATATTGGGCTTTCTTCCATTCAACAACTCAGAAGGTGTCTTCTCCAATAGCCTATGACAATAGAGCCTATTTGAGCAATAGTTGGCGGTATTGATTGCTTCGGCCCAAAATGAATGATCCACATTATATTCACTCAACATTGATCTTGCCATGTCAATCAAAGTTCTATTCTTTCTTTCAACTAGCCCATTGGATTGAGGTGTATACTTGGCCAAGAATTGATGCTTGATTCTAAAGTCATCACATAGCTCTTCAATTCTTGTATTCTTGAACTCACTACCATTGTCACTTTTCACTTTCTTGATAGATGTCTCAAATTCATTTTGACTTCTCTTGACAAATGTTTTGAATGTGTCACACTTCACTTTTGTCGGCAAGAAAGAATACCCAAGTATATCTTGTGTAGTCATCCACTATCACAAATCCATATTTGTTTCCACCAATGCTCTCATACTTGGTTGGGCCAAATAGATCCATAAGCAACAACTCAAATGCTTTGCTTGTGCTCATCATGCTCTTATTGGGATGAGTGTTGTCAACTTGTTTACCCATTTAACATGAACTACATAGCTTGTCTTTCTCAAACACCACATCCTTCAACCCTCTAACTAGATTATGCTTGATTAGCCGGTTGAGTTGCTTCATGCCAACATGCCCAAGTCTTCTATGCCATAGCGAACCCATGCTTGATTTAGAGAATAAACATGTTGTCAATTGAGCATCACTTGCATTGAAGTCCACTAGATAGAGATTCTCATATCTAAAGCCTTTGAATATTATTGATATAAATTAACTGCACCCTAAATAATGATTATAATCAGATTATCCGTAAGCGCACAGATATATACTGATCAGCACTTCACCAAGATCAACCCGGTTTTAATATCGAACCCAAAGGAACAGTAGGTGAATTATGACCTAGCCTAACACTCTTAATCTAAGGGGGTACAAACAATCTAGAAAACTATTGAGAATGAGGAAATAGCTAATGTACTCTAGTTCTAACTACCTAGGTAAACTTTGTATAATATCGTCTTATCGGACAAGTGACTGAATAGGAGAAGAAACAGAGTAATCTACCTACCGGACACCTATAAGCCTATCAGTCCTATCAACGGGAAGTGGACTACGAGAGGATTCAACGTAGCTATAAAGTCATCTACGCGAGCTACCACTATCCGGCCGATCGGGGGGGACATTCACAAGCAATCATAACCCGGACACCACGTCTACGCTACGAATACTACTCGACCTAGGAGCTACCCAAATCAAAGTACTCAATATAATATGAGTTGCAAACCAAAGAACGAATATAAACAACTGCTTACTTGAATCAGAATGGTAAATACAAAAGTACCTCAGAATGTAGCTCAGGGCGAGGGAGCCAAATCCGGGGCGAATCTGACCCCGAGGATGCTCCGAGGCGGGCCGGGGCTCCTCCGAATCTCTACTCTTCTACTCTATCTCTCTAATCTCTATCTTGATTGCTAGCCTAGATCTAGTGGATCTCTATCTAAAGCTCTGATTTTTTATCTCTTGATCTGGCCTCCTTCAGGGGGGGTATGGCCCTCCTTTTATAGCCCGGTGGGATTGATACGCGTCGTTGGATCAAACCGACGTAGCAAGCGGCCAAGATGACTCCTCAGAGGTGGTGGAGGAAGGTTCCAGAAGGGGGGCGGCAAACCCTAACCCCTAGGGGCCGCCTGGCGAGGGGTGGGGTCGGCCAGGCCCTACTTGGCGGCTGGCTGGCCCTCTGTTGCCGGGTGTCTTACGGGTATTCTGAACCCTCTGGCGTGTGCTTGCGTCGCGATCAAGTTTCATGGTAAATTAGCACTTAAATCCCTCTTTTAGGCTTTTCTCGGAAAATTCCTGAAAAATGCACAAATCACCAAAACTAGTGGAAATTGTCAGTGGTAACCCTATTCTTATCATATATTTATGTCTCGGGGAGTGGTAATTGCTAATAAATTTTGGGCGATAACATGTGTCAACAATTACCCCCACACTTAGGCTTTTGCTCGTCCCGAGAAAACGGTTGGTTTTGGCAAAACAGGTACACATTCAATGCTTAACTTCGAACTTAAATTATATAGCACTAGTCTAGTTATCATGCATTGTGAAAATTTTAAAGTATCTATCATGAATCCTCAAGTGATTGCGGAGTAAGAGAGCTTAAGATTGATTACTCTTTCTTTAATTGTGTCTTTTAGAGTGGAGATGTATTTTGCAAAAACATAGCTTCGATCCTCTCATTTGTAGTGGCACCAGTGGTAGTGACATAAATTGGATATTTTTATAGCGAGGGGAGAGAGATATCATATTCCTTAGATCGGGAAAAAATTCTCACTTCTTGGCATATTATGTTGGAGGAACCATGAGCCTTTCTTTTTCTTTGAGCACATGCTCATATTTCTTTCCTTTTTAAATCGAGGTTAGGACACTTGTCCCTTTTTATTTCCTTATGATCTATCTTTTTTGAGGTTTCGGACACTTGTCCCTTTTTATTTCCTCGGAATCCTTTTAAATAGCTCATGCCTCCTTCATAATATTGCTCAAGAAAGTGAATTTTATTTTTATTTAATTTTTATTTTATGATCTTTGGGAATATGATAAACCTCTCGACCAAAGCTATTGAAGTGGATTATTATAATTATTATTAAGTTCCATTACAAGGAGGAGTGAAGCTAAGTGTTTTTAAGTTTTTGAAATAAAATCTTCAAAGACAAATTATCAGAAATTGAATAATCATTATCTTTGCTATCTTACTTCCTACAATAACTTAGACAATCATGAAGCACTTATAAATTTCATAATAATCAAGATTCTAGAAGGGTGTCATATAATTTATTCTTCTCAGGTCATGGATTGAATGGGTTTATTATTTCTTGAAGCAATTAATATGAAGAATTGAAATTTATATCGAAATTCAGAGTATAAAATATGCATTTGAATTGTAACTAAGTCGAACCTGACCGTGACCGAAACGAGGGAGCGAGAGGAGGCAGGAGGGCGCCGCCCGGCCCCACCTTAGGGGTCCTGCAGGTCCCGCTTCGCTTGCGAGGTGTTGGGTCGATGTCGCTTCGAATTACGCTGTTTTTCCGCTCGTATTTTCGCTTCGTAATTAATTGTGCTTCCCCCAAATTGTTTTCCTGCATACTTTCTGCGCAATATGTGGAGACAAAATATTCCAAAAATAGAGAGTAGAGTAGATAACAAACATTAATATAAAATAAGGCACTTTATTCATTTATGGCGGTGGTATAAAATAATTCAACAGACGCTTTAATGACTGAGCTAACGACTGCCCTAGCTCATTAGGCTTTGTCCTAAGAAAATGAATCGACTGACTCCATTAATTAATCGAACTAGCGGAAGTGTGCCTTATTGGGTAACTAGGCAACTAATGCTGCCCTTCATTATTGAGGCCCTGAATTATAGCTTTGAGAGCTGCAACCTCTTCTTTAAGCTTTTCTTTGTCGCGCTTGAGGCTACGGATTAACTTGAGATTAACCCCAACCTTCTTTTCTACGTCATCTATGAGCTTGTCCCTCAGCTTGTTAGATGTTTCCATCTCCTTGACAAGGTTGGAGAGGCCTTCAACCTTCTCGTTGAGAGTGCGTAGAGTTGGTCTTGGCTGCTTGGGAACTTTCTCGGTGCTAATGCTTGATGTCTTTGCTCTCTTCCTCTTAGGCTTGGGCTTAGGTGCGATGGGCTCGGTGTAGCATACTTCATCAAGGTTTGCACGAATTCCTTGAGCAGAAGGGACGAGCAGCATTGGTGTACTTAGCGCATATCGGCTTGCCCTTCTTGTCGGTCTCGGCGCCACGAGTCGCTCATTAGCTTTAGGTGCAAGGAGTTGGGTACCCTTGGGGATAACAATCTGCTTTCCTTTAGCACCTCCTTCAAGCAGCAGTCTTGCAGGTGGTGGAGGAAGAGCAGATGAATCTTGCACGTAGTAGACTTGCTCATGGGCGGGGGATCGTTGCAACTTGCTTCGGTCGCACGACGGCGAGAGGCTTCGGTTGCGCGAGGACGAGGGCCTTGAATCATCGCTGGGGATCTTTGTCGAAGTCCAGCGCCGTAGGGAGGCGATCGCCTTGTTCGCCATTGCTAATAGATCTAGATTGGAGAGCTCTTTTGGAAGAGAGAGGTGGCTGGTTATGGAATACAATTGGGGAGGTCTAGGTACGTATTTATATGGGTTTTCGGGAGACGGTATGAGGATAAAACCTAGGTTCTACGGGATTCGCATGCGAAAAGAATATCCGATTATGCGTGGATAATACGCGAATATACATAGGAAGAGTGTAGAAGGATAGGGGACGAGAGTCGGGACGAGAGGGCGCAGGGGGGCGCCGACCAACCCCACCCAGGGCCCACCTCGGGTGCCCTTCCGCAGGGTGCTTCGGACTCCTCCTATGTTTCTGTTAGATGTGTTTACGGATAAAAATTCGTACCGGAATAAAATAGAACTTAATAAGTTGGTAATTGCATGAATTCGATTTCATCCACTACTCCTGGATCAAATGGCTCTAAATAAAGTTTAAGTCGGTGTCCATTTACCTTGAATAACGTACCTTCATTTGATTGTAGAGTTATTGCTCCATGTGGTGATGAATTTACAACGGTGAAAGGTCCTTCCCATTTGCTCCTTAATTTTCCAAGCCGAATAATTTGAACACGGAATTAAAAAGTAATACCTTATCTCTGGTGCAAACTCCTTCTTCTTGATCCTCTTATCATGCCATTTCTTCGTCCGTTCTTTGTAGATCTTCGAATTGTGATAGGCCTTTTCTCTCCATTCTTCTAATTCTGATAATTGCATCTTTCTTTTCTCTCCAGCAGCTTCTAGGTCCATGTTCCATCTTTTGATAGCCCAGTGAGCTTTATGTTCTAATTCAACTGGTAAGTGGCAAGTCTTGCCATATACCAATTGATATGGTGACATACCCAAATGTGTTTTATAAGCTGTCCGGTATGCCCATAGTGCATCAGGTAATCGATCCTTCCATAAAGTTCCCATTTCATTCACTATTTTCTGGAGAATATTTTTGATTTATTTATTGGATGTTTCTGCCTGGCCACTTGTCTGAGGATGATATGGAGTAGCGACGTTGTGTCGTATTCCATGAGCTTGTAGGTATAAGTGAAACTTTTTATCAGTGAAATGTGTTCCTCCATCACTTATAACCATTCTAGGTATTCCAAACCTTGGAAATATAACCTCTTCAAACATCTTTTTTGAGTGTTTTGAGTTAGCATTCTTGCATGGCATAGCTTCTACCCACTTGGATACATGTCAACTGCCACCAAAATGTACTCATAATTCTTTGACTTCACAAAGGGTCCCATATAGTCAATTCCTCAGACATCAAAGAGCTCTATCTGAAGGTTGTTGGTGAGTGGCATAGCATCTCTTGTATTGATATTTCCTGCGTACCTCGACACGCTCCACATCTTCGGATGAAATCTTTGGTGTCTTCATACATGGTTGGCCAAAAGAATCCACTCTGCCAGATTTTTGCATGAGTGCGGAATGCCCCATAATGACCTCCATATGGTGATGAGTGACATTTCTGAATGATCTGCATGCCTTCCTCCACTGGTACACATCTTCGAGTAATCCATCGCGCATACCCGAAAGAGGTATGGTGGATCCCATATGTGGAGACGACTTTCATAAATGAGTCTTTTCTTATTCTCTCCCGGTAGTACGTAACTTTTGCATCCATAAAGTTGACAATATTCGGCGTACCAAGGATCTGTCTTGGTCACTTTAAACAACATGTCATCTCTTAATGAGTCATTAATAGGTAGTTCCTGGGGTTCTTTAAAATACATCCTAGACAAATAATCGACTACTGGGGTTTTCTATTCCTTTCCTATCTTTAATTTCCAAATCAAATTCTTGCAAAGCAAAAGAATCCATCTTATTAATCGTGGTTTAGCATCTTTTTTAGTGAGCAAATATTTAAGAGCAAAGCATGATCAGAATAAACAATTATTTTAGCTCCAACTAAGTAAGATCTAAATTTATCAATAGCGAAGACAACGACCAAAAGTTCTTTTTCATTGATCGCATAATTTAATTGTGCTTCTGTCATTGTCTTGCTTGCATAGGCAATTGCATGATGCGTTTTATCTTTTATTTGTCCTAAAACTGCTCCTACAAGCATAATCACTAGCATCACACATAATCTCGAAAGGTAAAGACCAATCGAGGGGGTTGAATGATTGGTGCTGATGTAAGTGCTTTCTTAAGAATATTAAATGATTCTAAGCATTCTTCATCAAACTCAAAAGGTACATCCTTAGCTAATAATCTAGTCATTGGTCTAGCAATTTGTGAAAAATTTCTTATAAATCTACGATAAAAACCACAATGACCAAGAAAGCTTTGGACTCCTTTTATATTAACTGGGGGAAGTAGTTGTTCAATTACTTTAATTTTAGCTTTATCTACCTCTATACCTCATGTTCGACACTAGGTGTCCTAACACTATTCCTTCTCTAACCATAAAATGATATTTTTCCCAATTGAGGACTAAGTGTTTTTTCTTCACATTTCTGTAAAACCTTATCTAAATTCTCTAGACAATCATCAAAAGTTTTTTCATAAACTGAAAAATCATCCATAAAAACTTCCATGATTTCTTCTATCATATCGAGAAAATATAGACATCATACATCTTTGAAAAGAAGCGGGTGTATTACATAATCTAAAAGACATTATTCTATAAGCATAAGTTCCATAAGGACATGTAAAGGTGGTTTTGCTTTGATCATCAGGGTGGATAGGGATTTAGTGATATCTGAATAACCATAAAGGAAACAGAAGAAAGAATGATTTGCTAGACGCTCTAACATCTCATCAATGAAAGGTAGAGGAAAATGATCTTTCTTTGTTGCTTTGTTGAGTTTTCTATAATCTATGCACATTCGCCATCCAGTGACAGTTCTTTTGGGTATTAATTCATTTTTATCATTTTGGACAACCGTCATTCCTCCCTTTTTAGGTACAACTTGCACACGGGACTTACCCACTCGCTATGCGGCACGCAGGGGTATATAATCCCCTGCATGTAAAAGCTTTAGAACTTCTTTCTTTACTACATCTCGCATCGCATTTTGGAGTCTCCGAGGAGGCTCTCTTGAAGGTGTAATTTGGATTGGTTGGTATGCGATGGGTGCAAAGAATAGGGCTAATCCCTTTTAGGTCTTGGAGTGAATATCCAAAAGCAGCTCTATGTTTTTCTAAAATAGTTATTAATTTATAAGTCTCTTCGTCAGAAAGTTTATCACTTATAATCACAGGATATTCTTGATCATTATTTAGAAAAACATATTTAAGACCAGATGGTAATGGTTTAAGCTCAATAGGAGGTTTATGTGGCTCTAGTAGTTCATCGAGAGGTTCAGGGTCAATAAGGTCTTCCTTCTCTTCATCGATGAAGAACTGGGTATCATCTTCTAAAAACAGGGGTAAATAAAATTTTCGAATTCAATAGCCTTAACCTCTTCTATTGGATCTAATTCGGGAAGGGGCTCGCTTTTAAATTTTCTTGCATGAGTTATAGGTATCGAAAAGTTAAATCCTTTCCCAAATTGAACATTTAATTTACCATTACGACCTTCTTGAAGAAGTTTTATTATGGGTACTCCAATCATTACATCAAAATCCCACAATCAAAAATATAGAAATTTAGCAAGATGCGGAAATCATTAATAACAATAGGAAGTGCACTCAAAACTCCTAAACTAGGAACAATTAAAAATTAATGGTATGACTTTTAAGAATCTTCTAGCAAGTGTATATGACATAATGTTAACTCATATGACTGGGTTATATAAAGCTTCAAAAGGGTATGAATCTACTTGCAACTTTATACTAACCGAGGGTGAATTAAGATGAATTACTTGAGGGGGATTGCTCAGATTTTATCAACCAATCATCACCCAAAATAAAAATCAATTCCCTTGTTATTTCTCTAAGAAACTTTAAATCATCGGGATGCAAAAAGTAGAATTGAAATCTCAGATTGCTGGGGTTGAATAATTTTACGATAAAGTGTTGTATTCCCAAAATCATTAAAGAAATCATCCTCTATTTCAAACATCCACTCAGAATTTGGAATTATCTCATTAGCTAGTTCAGGTTTTAATTCAACTATAGATTGAGATGAATCAGGTAAAAGTTAATTTTCAGCTAACTAAGAATATTCTTCTAGCAACTCTTCTTTTTCTTCGGGGAGATCATTTAAAATATTAGTAAGAATAGTTTTAGCATGTTCAACAGTAATATGCAAAAATGCTCCACCCGAGGCCAAATTAAGATATTCCTTATTTCTATCATCAAGGCCTAAAAAGAAATGTTGTAAAAGCATGGGTTACGTAAAGCAAGATTAGGTCCGAGAATTTACAAAACCATCAAAAACGATCCCAAGCCTTGTCTAGCGATTCATTGTCTAATTGTTTGAATCCTATGATTTTAAATCGAAGTTTAGCGACCTTTTCTCTTGGGAAGAATTTAAGACAAAACTATTTTCGTAATATTTCCCAATCTCCTTGACTACTCCCAACATGGCGATTATACCATTTCTTAGCTCTGCCCGTTAATGAAAATAAAAAGAGTTTCCATCTTAAAGTTTCATCGACCATGCCTTTAGTGCTAAGACATGAACATGTCTGCTCAAAATCGGTTAAATGGGAATAGGGGTTTTCGCTAGTATTACCGAGAAAAGATATGTTCCTTAACTAATTTAATTAATCCGGGCGTAGCTCATAGCCGAGATGATGTGATAGGTTTAGAAGATTCCTTTGGTGGAGGTACGATCCCGATGGTGCTCCATATTGATATAAAAGTGGAGATTCGTTTTCCATAATATATTATTATTTTTTTATATATATAAAGGGATAACTATAGACTAAGATAGGCTAAATCAAAATCAGCAAACCGTTCCTCAAGAACGGCGCCAGAAATGCTTGTTGGTATAAATTAAGCGCACCCTAAATAATGATTATAATCGATTATCCCAAGCGCACAGATATATCTTGATCAAGCACTTCACCAAGATCAACCCGGTTTTAATAATATCGAACCCAAAGAAACAGCAGGTGAATTATGACCCAGCCTAATACTCTTAATCTAAGGGGTACAAACAATCTAGAAAACTATTGAGAATGAGAAAATAGCTAATGTACTCTAGTTCTAACTACTGATAAACTTTGTATAATATCGTCTTATCGGATAAGTGACCTAAATAGGAGAAGAAACAGAGTAATCTACCTACCAGACACCTATAAGCCTATCGGTCCTATCAACGGAAAGTGGACTACGGAGGATTCAACGTAGCTATAAAGTCACCTACGTGAGCTACCACTATCCATTGATCGGGGGGGACATTCACAAGCAATCATAACCCGGACACCACGTCTACGCTACGAATACTACTCGACCTAGGAGCTACCCAAATTAAAGTACTCAATATAATATGAGTTGCAAACCAAAGAACGAATATAAACAACTGCTTACTTGAATCAGAATGGTAAATACAAAAGTACCTCATAATGCGACTCAGGGCGAGGGAGCCGAATCAGGGCAATCTGACTCCGAGGATGCTCCGACAGGCAGGGGGGCTCCTCCGAATCTCTACTCTTCTACTCTATCTCTCTAATCTCTATCTTGATTGCTAGTCTAGATCTAGTGGATCTCTATCTAAAACTCGATTCTTCATCTCTTGATCGGCCTCCTCCGGGGGGTATGGCCCTCCTTTTATAGCCCGGTGGGATTGATCTGGCGTCGTTGGATCAAACCGGCGTAGCAAGCGGCCAGGATGACTCCTCAGGAGGCGGTGGAGGAAGGTTCGGAAGGGGGGCGGCAAACCCCTAACCCTAGGGGCCGCCCGGCTGAAGGTGGGGCCGGCCGGCCCTACTTGGCGGCTGCTGGCCCCCCTGTTGCTTCGGGTGTCTTCGGAGTATTCCCTGAACCCTCTGGCGATGTGCTTACGTCGCGATCAAGTTTTATGGTAAATTAGCACTTAAATCCCTCTTTTAGGCTTTTCTCGGAAAATTCCACGAAAAATGCACAAATCACCAAAACTAGTGGAAATTGTCGGTGGTAACCCTATTCTTATCATATATTCATGTCTCGGGGAGTGGTAATTGCTAATAAATTTTGGACGATAACAGGTGTCAACAAATATCAAGTTGCTTCCATCAACACTTACTATCTCAACATCATCAACACCAAATATGCATTTGAATCAAAGATCACACAATTGAGCCACGGACAAGAGATTGAAGTTGAGAGATTCCACTAGCAACACAATGGAGATGGACATATCATTTATAATTGCAATCTTTTCCAAGCCTTTCACCTTGCCTTTGCCATTGTCACTAAAAGTGATACTATCAACATCATTGCCACTTGATGAGATTGATTTGAACATTCTAGAATCCCCGGTCATATGTTGAGTGCACCCACTATCAAGCACCCAATGCCTTCCTCCGGCTTTGTATTTGACCTACAAAAATAAATCAATTCTTCTTAGGTACCCAAACTTGCTTGGGTCCTCCAAGGTTAGTTACTAAGCTTTTGGACACCCAAATTGCCTTCTTCTTTGGGCCAACAATGGGAGCACCAATGAACTTAGCCTTCACACCATTAGCACCCTTGGTAAGCAAATAACAAGAATCAAACTTAATAGAGGATATGTTAGCATTCTTCTTGTTCTTGTAATATTGCTCTACATGTCCCACTTGCTTGCAACTAGTGCAAAAGCGTCCATTGCCCTTCACAAAACTAGTCTTGTGAGTGACAAAGGCCGTCTTGCCATTCTTGGGGGTATAGCCCAATCTCTCTTTGTTAAGGGAGAACCTTTGGCTACCCAAGCACTTTAGCAAGCGGGCATCTCCACCATAGGCCTTGCCTAAGGCATGAGTGAGCTCATTTACCTCTCTCTTGAGGGTCTCATTCTCCACCATGAGTGAGGCATCACAAATGAAACCATCACTAATAGTAGATGTGGCATTGCTTGAGCTACAAGAGGGGTTAGTGGGACCAACAACAATAGGAGTATAGAATGATTCATCAAGAATATCACATGTTATTCCTATGTTACACGTGTCTACAACATCCTCAATCTTAGCTTGATCAAGGAGGGAGGAGTGAGCCTTTTTAAGCTTAGTGTGAGCTTTCTCAAACTTCTCATGGGCTTCCATTAGCCTCTCATGAGTAGCATTGAGCTCATCAAAGGATTGCTTAAGAGCTTTCTTGCTCTTACGCAACTCTTTGCACTCCTTTCTCTTCTCCTTAATATAAGAGTGAGCATCTTGTAGCATGCTAATGAGGTCCTCCTTTGAGTACTCCTCATCATCATCACTTCCACTATTGCTCTCATCATCGGATTGTACCTTGGATGGCTTAGCCATTAAGCATGTCGATGGAGCATCAAAGAGTGAAGGCTTGTTGGAGATGGCAAGACTAGCAAGCAACCTCTTCTTTGATTTCTTGTCATCTTCACTCTCATCATCGCTATCACTTGAGGCATCACTATCCCATGTAACACAATATGATTGCCCCTTCTTCTTCTTCTTGGTACTCAAGCTCTTCTCCTTCTTTTCCTTCTTGTCCTTCTTTTCTTTCTTGTCTTTCTTCTTGTCATCTTCATCACTATCATCATCACTATTGAATGGACAATCGGCAATGAAATGATTTTTGCTCTTGCACCTAAAGCATCTCTTGGTTTTGGTGGCATCTCTTCTCTTTCTTGCACTATAGCCCTTCTTCTTCATGAATTTGCCAAATTTGCGCACTAAGAGAGCCATTGCTTCATCATCCATCTCACTTGAGCTTGTGCAATCTTCATCTTTACTTGAGCTTTGCTTCTTGCTTTTGCCCTTGCACTTGGAGGAGGTGGCCTTGAATGCTACGGTCTTCTTTTTCTTCTCTTCCTCTTGAGAGCCCCCTTCCCGTTCCACACGGTAGGTATCATGTGTGATCACCTCATCTAGTACTTGGTTAGGGGTCTTAGTGTCCAACCCTTCTCTCACCAACATTGTGACCACGAACTCAAATCTTGATGGCAAGCTTCTTAGGAACTTGTGAGAGAAGTCCGTATTCTCCACCTTCTCAGCCAAATTCTTTAAGTCATTGACAACCACTTGAAGGTGGTGGGACATCTCCGGCACACTGTCATCATCTTGCATCTTGAAACTTGAAAGCTTGTCCTTGAGAATGTATACCTTAGCACTCTTCACGGCTTGTGTGCCCTCATATATTTCCTCTAATCTAGTCCACACATCATGAGCTCTCTCTAAGTCCTAATTTGCTCAAACACCTTTGCTTCCAAAGCTTCATAGAATGTGTTGATTGCAATATCATTGAATTGGAGCTTTTCTTCCTCTCTTGCGGTTGGGTCGGTTGGATCAATCACGGCAAAGTCCTTGTCCACAACCTCCCAAACCTTTCTATTCAATGATTTTAAGTATGCACACATCTTTCTCTTTCAATGATCATAACCGGTGCCATCGAAGTGCGGTGGCTTCCCCACAAGATTGATATGGTTGATTTGAGCCATTTTCACACCGTAGGTTGTTAAGCCTCAATCAACGGTGACCTCGGCTTTGATACCACTTGGAAGGTCTTAAATGGCTAGAGGGGGGTGAATAGCCTATAAAAATTTCTTGCAAAGCACTAAATAAACCGGTTAGTACACTAAATGACGAAGCAAGTGTTGCGCTAGCCTAGTGAGGGGTTGCAAGCCAACCTATCTAATTCTAACAATCCTAATACACTAGGCACACTAAGATTAATATCCTTAGCAAGCAAATTACACTATACAACCTAATATGCTACTTTGCATAAATGTAATCGCAAGGAAGAGAACCGAGAGAGTGCAAACCTTGCCTTCGGGATGATGACCAATCACCGTCTTGTCAATACAATGAAACCCAAAGAGATGATCCAATAGAGAAATCCAAGTTGATCTCGAAGGATCAAACCACACAAGAACACCGAGAGACACAAGATTTTTATCCCGAGGTTCACGGGCTTGCCGGCACGCTACTCCCCGTTGTGTCGACGACACACTCGGTAGTTCGGTGGCTAATCGGCGTCACAAGCCAAGCCCTCACCGGGCGCCACAAAAACTCACACAAAGTGAGGGTAACTCAATGACACGAGATTCCACTAAGGATTCCTTTCGCGATCTTCCGTGGGGTGGGATCAACACCCCTCACAATCACTTCCGGAGTGGCCAAGAATAATCTTCAACCTTGCTCAAATCCGGCTTGCTGCTCCAACCATCTAGGTGACGGCAATCACCAAGAGTAATAAGCTCAATCACAGCAAGAACGCTCACTAGTGCCACTAGATGCTCAATCACAAGGCAAATGCACTAGAAGCTCTTCCAATCACTTTCTAGATCAATCAAGAGGCATGCAAAGTGAGAAAGATGGTTTGCTTAGCTCTAGAGGATATCAAGTATGTCAAAGTGCCAAGAGAGACTCCCTAGAGCCGGCCAATCCACTTATATAGGCGCCCACCAAAGCACCTAGCCGTTACCTTCAAAACTCACTGTCTGCGCCTTGACCAGGACCGGACGCTTGCGAACTGGCCGGGACGCGTCCGGCCCAAATGGTCCGGCCCGGTCCAACATAAACGACCACGTGTCCAACCCATTTGAATATAGCCGTTGCGCGCCAACGGCTAGCACTTCTCGCGCGCTGTCAGATATTGACCGGACGCGTCCACCAAACGACCGGACGCCCGCACAGTGCGAGTCCGGTCACCCACCAGAGAGGTCCAAAACGTGTAATTCACGACCGAACGCGTCCGCTGCCCATGGACCGGACGCGCCCGGCGTCCGGTGCTCACACTGTGGAACTCGACTGCATCGAAACCCTGGCATCGGACCGTCCGGTGGCCAGTGTCCGGTCGTCCGGGAAAATGCGCCGGACGCCAACACCTGACCGGACGCGCCCGGTCCTCACCAGGACAGCGTCCGGTCACCTCTGAGTGACTGCTCTTCGTCCGAAAGCCTCCGAGTCCCGCCTCGTAAGCTCGGCGGGAGGGTTTTACACTCAAACCCCATCAACCCTTGCTCTCATATGTCAACACAAAAGTGTCTCTCCACTTATGCACGTGTGTTAGCATTTTTAAATGAATTTTATAAGAGATTGTTAGCACACTAGGTCCCTAATGCACATGCAAAGTCATTGCTCACCTAGTGGCACTAAGATAACTGATATTGCGCGAAATTGCCCCTCTTAATAGTACGGTTATCAATCCTAAATCTGGCTATCAACTTCTCTACTCACCTATGGCCGGCAAAATGGAAATGCCCTAGCATATTCCTTTGCCTCTAGCGTTCCATCTTACTTCTCATCTTCCTTCATCTCCAAGGGTGGCACTTGATCATCTTTGGTCTCCACCATCACCTTGATCACCATTCCACCACTTGGCTTGGACCTCCCTTTTCTCTAATGCTACACACTTAGCAATAGGGTTAGTCCTAGGTTTCATCAATTTGCCAAAACCAAACTAGGGCTTTCAGAGGAGCAGTGAGGGGAATAATCGGTAGAGAAGGGAACAGAGGAGAGGAGTAGCGAGGGGAATAGCCAGCGGGGGAGGAAACAGGGGAGAGGAGCAGCGAGGGGAAAGGGACATACCTTGGGGCGGAGCAGAACCGGCGGGAGGGCAGGGACGAAGTCGATTGGCGGCGGTAGGGAGGAACTCGACCGGCGGCGGTGGGGAGGAGCTCGTCGGGCGGTGGCGAGGAGGAGCTCGACCGGCAGCGGCGGCGGGGAGGAGCTCGACCGGGCGGCGTGAAATCGACGGGGCGGGGGACTGAAATTGACCGCCTCTCCCGCGCTCTCCCTCTTATCCTTCCCCTGTTTTTCACGACGTGCGGGCTCTGGGCGCGCCCCCTGGAAGTCTTCACGCCCTCGCGCTAATTTTCCCGCGGGGCCGATTGCATCGCGGGATCGCTACCGCCCGCCCACGTGCCGCCTAGCGCGCCTCGCGCCGCCTACTCGCTGCCTAGCGCCCAGAACGGCGACTACCCCCCTAGGCAACACGACGGGGCTCGCCCAGCGACTAGTCACGCCTAGTCGCCGACTAGTCGGCGCCTAACTGAACTTTGTATCTAGAAAAGAAATCAGTACATAAGGTTTAAAATTGATCAAATCCAAATATCCAAACAACCTTTGGAACTCCATGCTGATAATTATAGGTCATGACAAACGTAAGTGGTTTCCTAATACACGTGTGTTGACGGTCATTAAACACTAAATATAACTATCAACTATTGCATGAAATGATATAAAATGGATTATAAAGTATAGTTGCGGAGGTTTTGATTCTAACGAGTTCCACAAATTTTGGTGTTTTCACTTGTGTTGCGGGAGTATGCAGTTTTTTTATAAAATAAAAGTATCTCAAATAAGGAATTGGACTGCAGCATTGCGACAGGCTTCGAGACGATCGAAACGGACATATCATTTGGTATATTCGGAGCCCAGAATCAAGAGATATCAACTCCAGATCGAAACATACGCTATTGGACCCTAAAAGGAATAAGAAAACACACAAACGAAGCTGTACCCGATTGGGCTTGGGCCTAGGCCGCCCGGCATATGGGATGGGGCCGACCGGCACCCCCCTAAGCCCGCTCGCCTCCGTCTTCTAGAAGCTTCCTCCACCGCCTTCAAGGATTCATCTCCACCGTAACTTAAGTCGGTTTGATCAAAGGGCTCACGTTTCTTCCACCGGGCTATAAATACAGGGCTAGACCCTCTCCCTAGAGGCACGACATTATTATGAAGATGCAGAGGCGTCACTCGAATGGATGACCTCTCACATCTTGAGAATTAGGGCTAGACTTTCTAATGTAGTAGATTAGTTCTAGTTGAGAGTTAGGGAGAGCGGAGCTACGCTCGGGTTCTGGAGGAGTCTTCAGAGGAGTCGTCAGAGTTTTGGTATGTCTTATAAGACTATGCATTACATTTGATTGGTTAGTATAGTTATTATACTTTAGCATAGGATCTCCGTCTGTATTAGGTGCTCTAGTTATAGATCATGACTAGAGTAGTAATCGATAGTGTAGACATGGAGTCTAGGCTATAGGTTACCTGAGATTGCGTCCAATTCTTACGGTTAGTTGTGGTAGCCCAGAGGTGACAGCTCTGTTATGCCTTCGTATTCCACCACATCAGGGTTGGTGTTTCGTAGAGCTTTTGGCAGCCTTCTCCAACTACTTTCTTTCCAGTCTTATTCGAGAGTTGGAAAGGTACTGCTGCTCTAAAGTGATATTGTGTGATTGCTATATCTATCCATGAACTAGTTATTATAGAACCCAGTAATAGAGAAGTATTTAGGAACCTTAAACTCTGCCGTTGTCCTCTTACTCTAGCTATCTACTCTTTTATCATAGAATTCTCCTGTGTGTGTCATACATGCATAATTCTAATCATCAACTATTTACCCTTACTTTAGTTTAGTTGGTGTATTAGCTAGTAGATACATGATGGTGAACTATCAAATTTTTTATCCATTGTTTCCCAGTGGTAAAATATAAATAATGATACCTGAAATACTCCCGGTAAAATGCTACAATGGTTTTCTATGCGCTTGCAGAATCCTTTATATTTTAGTCGTGCATAAGAAATACCAACAAGCATTTTTGGCGCCATTGCCGGGAAACAATTAGCGTAAAGATTTTGATATTGATCTTGATATCTACTAATCTAGTTTGTCACTAACTTTAGTAGGATTACTCCTTGTTTTGTTGAGTTGTGGAATAAGCGGGACATCAACCGTTCCAACCTTCTGGTGAAATTCTATAAAAACAAGACATGGGAGATATTGAAGAACCTAGGGTGTCTAAACATTCATAATCCATCAACAATGGAACCCTGCCATCTCACAGGTATGTATAAACATATATATTATTCTAACCATGTGTAGATTGGAGAAAAGGTTGTCGTCACAAGAATTCAAAGTACATCGTATGTAATGAATAAAGATGCTGCGCTACTCACAAATACCATTGTGAGTTATGGCAAGTATGATAAAAAAAGGTGAAAATTTGATGAGTAGTTATCTTGTTGTATTCCACTGTATATGTTTACTTTGAACAATCTATGCATCCACTCCATCTCACATCAAATCTATAGCATGTTTAGATCCTTGCATATATGCATGTCATCTGTATCTCTACTTTAAAAAATAATAAAAAAACATCCTCACCATGCATGATCATGCTTTTATCTCTATTTGAGTATATCTCTATATGCTTTCATGCTATCTTTGTTTGCTATAGTATACTTTGGTTTGGAAGTACTGCACAACTTTCATAGGCTTTTAAATTAAGCATGGTGCTTAGGTTAAAATGTCTACCTTAATCAAATTAGATATGGAGTTTGGTTTGGTTATTGAACTAGAAATTATTGTAGTAGACATTGGTTATTTTGTTGGACTAACCCCTGTAGGAAACTCTCAAATTCATGGGTAAGTCAAGAGATAAACTCACATCAAGAGATGAATCAAGTCATATGATGAAGTCTAATAACTTTACATAAAAGAAAGACACAGCCCATTCTCCATGGAAGAACTGTAAGTATCAAAGTTTATATAATTAATTATTTGTTGCAAGTTACCTTTGCCTTGAACCATGTAAAAGTGCAACTACCAATAAAATTTATTAAAAGAAATCTACGCTAAAGTAATCCTAAAAGTCCATCCTTTTATTAGCATAGATGAAATTTGCATGAATTATATGGACCATAACCCACATTCCAAACTTGTTGCAATTCTTCGGGTATGTGTCCACTAATATTTATGTAGGAAAGAAAGAATAAATGTCTGTTCATGATTCAAAACAAAAAGGAAGGAGAACAAGTGTATAAAAGGACTAAGATAGAAAGAAATAGATGAAAGAACACTTCAACACCTTCTACGCTTCACCATGATAGTGGACCAATCACCCTACAAGACATAAGGTATGTTTACTTAAGCCTCATGTAACTTTAAACTACATTCAATATTTTATACCATATTGCTAATTGTCTTGGTTACCTTGACCTTATGTCATGTTTAGTTTGCTAAAACTTTAAACAACTAAAATACTCTTTTGGTTTACCCACATATTCTTGGTTATATTTGAATAAATATCTTTAGTCTTTTAAATTTCCTTACTCTATTATAAGTATGCTTCAGAATATTACTTAAACACTATAACATCAAAGCATATTTGCATAAGAATTTAGTTATATATATAGACTATCCTCTCCTATATAAAAATGTTTACATCATATTAGGAGATTCTATAGAATCAAATCAAGGTTAGAGGTATTCTTTAAAATTAAATCTTTGCCTCAACCTTATTTGGAAAATTTAAAGTAATGGTGAATCATTTAAAATATGAGCTACAAGTTAATCTTTAACTTCTTGGCAAATACTATGTATACTTTAAATAAATGGTATATTCCTTCGGGTATGTGTTATCTACTAATCCCTTGCGAGAGAAGAAATAATGAGAGAGCGAAGTTTAAAAGAGTAAGAAAGGAGTACAACATATGAGACAAGATACTACTGATCAACTCAAGATACAAGGAAGAAAAAGACCATTGAGATTCAATCTACCTGTTAACACTGGATTTTGGTAAAAAGAAGATGACAGGAGGGCCAGTACAGCAAGCTCGCGAGGAGGCAAGTGTTCGGAGCATTCGGCAACGCTCGTGCGGTCGGCTAACTCGAACTATTCGGCAACACTCGTGCGATCGGCTAACTCGAGCGATTCGGCAACTATTCGCGGTCGTTAAATTTGTCCTTAGAGGCGGTGGCTCCATTCGGGAAGCAAAAAGGTGGCGAGTTAAAACCGGCTATAAGGAAGGGAACGTGATAATCAAGGACTCCGAGAAGGATTAGAACTAAGATCGCCATATTTTTTTGAGTTACCTTTAATGTATTATGTAATCGTAATCTTTTAGTATTCATGTTATGTCCAGGGTATAAATATAAACCCTCGACCATTGTAAAAGGGGTTCACAACCAAATCAATACAATCAGTCCCGTGCCAAGTTTTCGAGTCCTTTGTCGTGTCGTTGAGTTCTTCGAGAGGAGCCATCGATCCGTCGACCTCCGTAAGTTTCGACAACCTTGTTATCATATCTAGTATCAAGCGGTGGATTTAGACGTTGATGGAAGTAGTCTTGTTTGTCTCGATTTGGATGGCCGTGCGGCGGCAGCGCCCGCTTGATAATCAAGAGGTCTTTGCTTATGCTTTGTTTATCTCGATTGGATGGCCGTGCGGCGGCGTTTGCTTGATAGCTTAGCGAAGCAAGATAGTTATCGGCTCTATTAGATTTGGCAAGGTCCGATAGATTCATTAAGTTATTATGTGTTGCATGTTTTAAATTACTTGCAACACTCTTTTGTCCAATCTAGATTGATTAGGTTTGGCTTCTTACTTTTATAGATCTATTTGTTCTCTAACGTTTTTTTTATTCTTATATTATCATGATAGATAGATCATATGCTTACGTAGCCGAAGTTAGATCAATCTAGATTGTCACATGTTGCGGGTTCTTACATGTTAAAAGCGTTTAAATCTTGATAGGATTGAGTGTCGTGCGGCAGATACAAGTTCTTGATGGATTTGCTCGTGATAGCTTGTTTGTTTCTTCTTCATGGACCCGAAGTCGGCCGACTGCCGAGCTTGGTTATGCTTCAACTCATGATCAACTTTCAATTGTTCAAACATGTCTTCTCATGCAAGCGTGTTCGGCAATCAATGCTTTACGTGTCTTTTATCTTTATATTAGCCGAATGAATCATAAGCATGATTGGCGCATGCGCTTCTATAGCCGTATGTCGTCGTAAGTGGCTTCGGGGGGCCGTGTATATGGAACCATGCGGTCTCACCGGTATGTTTCGATTTTGTATTTAACAATCTTTTGTCCCTTGTCGGTTTCGGATCAAACCGACCGGCACGCTTCCGGATCTTCAAACCGCCCGGCCACCCGATTGAAGCCACGTTTTTCCGGCTTTGCGTGTGTGAGGCACAATGCACCACATTTTGTGTCAACACACTTTTTGGGCACACCGGTGGGACTCCATCGTTCAAGATGCCTGAAATCAACAACGATCACGCCCGGATGTGACCATGGATGAGTTACCGGAGAATTTAAGAGAATTGGTGCGGCAAGCATATGAGCAATTTCAACAGAAGTGCTTGATGTCCTTTTCCAAGAATAAGAGCAACAAGGTGATCCAGAAGCAATCGTTGCCAAGGGTTCTTCTTCCACATCAATCTGATTTTACTGAAGAAGAGGATGCTCAGAAGATGTCGAGTTGGTCTACAAAGCTATGGGAGAAACTATGACAAATCACCATACAGCTTTTCTGAACACCTTTCGGGCAATCATGGTCAGCACTTTCGGTCCAACGGCTGATAAGTATTTTGAAGAAAATATTGGCCCAATCCACGGACCAACACTTTTCAATGTATCAAAATATCAA
Organism: Chrysopogon serrulatus; assembly: GCA_015844335.1. Lineage (NCBI taxonomy): Eukaryota > Viridiplantae > Streptophyta > Magnoliopsida > Poales > Poaceae > Chrysopogon > Chrysopogon serrulatus. The sequence continues at coordinate 66,646 of JADLZL010006392.1, forward strand.
GAAAAGCTCTTTGGAGATGATGGAGCATCCGCTCAAACAAAGGAGGACCAGCGCCCAATGAAAAACAACAGCCTCCCACCTATGACCAAGTGACATTTGGTACAACAGGAGATGTACCCCATCAGCTTTCAAAGTGTCTCCAGCATCAAATAGGCTGCAGAGGAATATGTATGGAGATGGATATCAGGAATTTACTGATTATACTGCGTTGGATGCTTTACCGAATCCAGGATACAAGAATGCGTCAGGTATACCTTCTAGAAGGCAAACACGTGGAACTCCGAATTCAGACGTTGATCTTATTATGCATAGGATGGTTGATATGATGCAGAATCAGTTTGGCCTAAAGCCAAAAAATCAATCTTATTCATACAAGTCTCCTTATCCAGAATGGTACAATAGAGTGGCACTTCCTCCAAGGGTCAAACCTCCAACGGATTTGACTAAGTTTTTCTGGTCAAGATGATACTAGCACTTTGGAGCATATCAGTCGTTACTTGATGCAGCTTGGGGAGGCCTCCACAGTGAAGCTTAGAGAATTCGATATTTCCCTTTGTCTCTCACAGGGCCAGCTTTTACATAGTTTACCTCTTTGCCAGCCCATTCCATTGGTACATGGGCAGAGCTAGAGCAGAAGTTTCATGCGTACTTCTTTACGGGCACTAATGAGAAGAAACTGGTTGACCTCATGAGTTTGAGGCAGAGAGCTAATGAAACACCACGGGGAGTATCTTTGTAGGTTTAGAGAAACCAAGAACCTTTGCTATTCTCCGAACTTACCGGATGATCGATTGCCGGGATGGCTATATAGGTGTATGCGGCCGAACGTCGAGAGAAGCTATTCGGCATGGAGTTTGATGACCTTGGACAACTTTCACAGCGATTGGCAGCTATGAGTAATCAAGCCCAAGGGTTCAAGAGAGATAACCGCTTCCAAAAGGGTAACATTGCTAGTGAAATGTATCAAAGTTTTTCGGAAGAAGCAACTGAATACGATGACGATGACGAGATAGCGGCTGAACCGACTGGGCAAAAGAGCCTACTCAAGTTAGCCAAATTTGGTTGAGGCAACAAAAGGGAACTTATGATTTTGATGTCTCTAAGTCGATAAGCTCTTTGATCCGTTGGTAAGAGAAGGACGCATCAAACCGCGGAGGGACATCCTATGCTACGCCCCTGAAGGAGTGAAAGACAAGAAGTGCGGCTACCATAACACCAACTCTCATTCTATCAATGATTGCCGAGTGTTCAGAGTGCGGATCAGAAGGCTATCCAAGAAGGACATTTGAAGTTCGATGGCAAAATGAAGATTGATGGTCAGCCCTTTCCTCAAAATATGATTTCCTTCTCTGTAAATATGGTTTCTGTGGATGATCCTAAAGGTAAAGGCAAGGTGAAGGTGTTAACCTCTGACAGAGCAAAAAGGAACAGTACTGTCGATCCTGATCAGCAAATCACAAGTGAGGAGCTGAAGCAAAAGGTTCGGTTCAAGAATAGCCGAACTGAAAGAGGTGAAACCTCTAAACCTAGGGTTACATCACGTATCTTGCTGAACAAGTGGCAAAGGCAGCAAGAGAGGGAGTATTATGAAGAGCAAAGGTTTATAGAAGAATGCCGGAGATATGAACAAGAGGTGTATCGAAGAGAGCAAGAAGAACACATGAGAGATGGAGCGGTCTCATTGGGGGTGTTCATTCTTTAAACATTGTTGGAACGAAGGCTTGAAGTTGCCTGCTAGAAACAATTGCCCTTAATGCAGCGATCAGTATTTTGGGTATAGGCAGTCTCGAGTCGACCGCCGTCCGGTCCATGAAAGACTTGGAATACAGTTTCTTGAGGACGATCGGCGCTTAAAAATAGACAGTTTTGAAAATCAGCAAAAAAAGAGGTTTGCAGATCAACGTTGGACTCATTATAAGGGATACAACGGAGGAGAAGGTCCCCATGAGTACGTATGGCAGAAAGGACAGTGGTGCCCTCCGGGACCGAGAAAAAGTCAAAAGAGAAGAGTTCAACGTTTGAGGAATAAGGAGCTAGAACAAATTTGTTGAGCGTAAGCGGACATAGCGTCCTAAAAAGAAACCCGATGAGTGTGGCCCTTCAGGTGATGCATGCATGACTTTCTTTCTCCCATCGAATTTATAGCTACTAAAAACCAAGATGTCCAAGAAGAAGTATACTCGATTTTGATGAAAGTGAGTTCCAAGATTTGATGGCTCAGCTTGTCCTGACACAGCAGGCAGTTTTCGACAAACCAGCCAAGTATCGTCACTTGAAACCACATTATTTGAAAGGATACGTCTACGGCAAGCCTCTGACTAAAATATTTGTTGATGGTGGGGCTGCTATCAATATCATACCGTACACTACGTTCAGGAAGCTTGGGATGACAAGTGAAGACTTGTTAAAAACCGACATGGTTCTCAGAGACTTTGCCGGCAATCCTTCTGTCACTCGAGGAGCCGTACATGTTGAGTTGATGATTGGGTCAAAGACTTTGATCACTACCTTCTTTATCATTGATGGCAAGGGGCATCTGATGCGCTTTTGGAAAGAGACCGGATTCATGCCAATTGTTGCATTCCTTCGACCATGCACCAAATTCTTATTCGGTGGGTTGGAGATGACATTGAAGTTGTTCACGCCGATGATTCCGTAAGTGTTGCTTTGCTTGAGCCCGCTTCATTGGGAATATGATGGCATTGATTGTTTCTCGGCAAAGTGTGGGGAGAAGGTCACGTAAATGTCTTCAACAAGGATCAACAACCCGATCCAAGCAAATCGGCTCTCACAAGTAATTTTTAATGGGTAACCCAATCGATGGCAACAAAGGAAAAGTGGGGCATGGTTTTATGTCGGCCGACAAGTTAGAAGAAATAGATGTTGGTGATGATACTAAGCCAAGGCCGATGTACATTAATGCTAGTTTGAATCCAAAGTATAGATTACAGTTGATAGACCTTTTGAAAGAGTTTAAAGATTGTTTCACTTGGGATTATACAGAGATGCCCGGATTAGATCGCTCTATTGTTGAACATCGATTACCTATTAAGTCCAGATATCGTCCTTACAAACAACCTCCACGGAAGATTTATAAAGAGGAGGTATTGGCCGACGTAAAGAAGGAGATTAAAAGATTGTTGGAAGCAAATTTTATTCGGCCATACAGGTATGCAGAGTGGATCTCAAATATAGTTCCCGTATACAAAAAGAATGGGAAGATGAGGGTATGCATAGACTTCAGAAATCTTAATAAAGCTACTCCGATGGATGGATACCCAATGCCGATTCTTGCCGATTTGCTGGTAGACGTAGCGGTGGATATGAAGTCATTAGCTTTATGGATGGGAATGCTTTGGTTATAACCAGATTTTCATGGCAATAGAAGATATCTCAAAGACAACCTTCAGATGCCCTGGTCATATTGGTTTATTTGAATGGATTGTCATGACATTCGGGTTAAAGAATACTGGTGCAACTTATCAACGAGCTATGAATTACATCTTCCATGAGTTGATCGGCAAAGTCGTGAAGATTTATATTGATGACGTGGTGGTCAAGTCTAGAAACCATGAATGGCATTTAGCCGATTTGAGGAAGACTCTGGAGTGTACTAGAAGGCATGGTTTGAAAATGAATCCAAATAAGTGTGCTTTCGGAGTCTCGGCTGGTGAGTTTTTGGGATTTCTTGTTCATAAAGGAGAGATTGAAGTTAGGAAAAAGAGCATGGAAGCGATAGATAAAGTTGTCCCTCCAACTAATCTCACGAATTACAATCACCGCTTGGCAAGATTAATTTTGTGAGAAGATTTATATCCAATCTATCAGAAAGAGTCTTGCCTTTCTCTCCACTTTTGAAGCTCAAGAAAGATCAAGAATTCATATGGAGTGACGTACAACAAAAGGCTTTTGAAGAAATCAAAGAATACATAAAGGCGCCACCGGTCTTTGGTACCTCCATAACTTGACAAGCCTTTCAAGTTGTACGTGGCGGCCGATGATCTAACGATAGGATCGGCCCTCATGTAAGAGTTTGAAGGAAAGGAGAGAGTAATAGCTTATCTTAGCCAAAAACCGTTGGATCCGTAAAACAAGATATTCGGCTCTGAGAGAAACTTTGCTTGTGTGTGTATTACTCATGTACCAAATTTCGGCACTACTTGTTAAATGCCGAATGCGTGGTAGTTTCTAGTTTTGATGTAATAAAGTATATGCTATCGATGCCAATTTTGAATGGAAGGATTGGCAAGTGGATTTTTGCTTTATCAGAGTTTGATTTAAAATATGAATCGGCAAAAGCGGTAAAGGGTCAAATTATTGCTGATTTTATTACACAACATCGTGATCTTTCTATTGAGATGATAAGCATTGTGCCCTGGACTTTATTCTTCGATGGTTCATCCTGTAGCAAAGGTGGTGGTGCTGGTATTCTCTTGATTTCTCCACAAGGAGTAACCTTTGAATATGCTATTCCCATTAAGTTTTATGTTACTAACAATCAAGCGAGTATAAAGCATTGCTTAGAGGGTTTCGGCTTCTTATAGAGGTAAAAGCTGTTGCTGTTGAGATCTTTGGAGATTCTGAGCTAGTGATCAACTAATTGACTGGCCAATATAAGTGCAAGAATGATGTGTTGAAAGAATATTATGAAGAATGCCGGGAACTTTTGAAAAGCTTTCGAGTAGCGACTTTGTATCATATCCCTAGGGAGCACAATGAAGAAGCAAATAAGTTAGCTCAAGCTGCTTCTGGATATCGTGAAAATCAAGAAATTCTCACTATAGACAAAGATGCTTCGGATGCCGATCAAGTGGTGGACGACTGGAGGTGCGAGATCGCCGGTTATCTGAGGGATCCATCACAGAAAGTTTTCCGGAAGCTCAGGTACAAAGCCCTCAAGTTCGTGCTTCTTGATGATCAATTATATTATAATTCTATAGACGGAGTATTACTTAAATGCTTAAATCAAGAAGAAGCCAGAAGGGTGATGTATGAAGTGCATGGAGGACTATGTGGTGCACATCAATCAGCTTACCGAATGAAGTGGATAATTAGGAGAACCGGTTATTTTTGGCCAACTATGCTAGAAGATTGTTTTGAATACTATAAGGGATGTCATGATTGTCAAAAATTTGGCAATATTCAAAAGACTCCAGCATCTGCTATGAACCCAATAATCAAACCTTGGCCATTTAGAGGATGGGGCATAGATTTAATTGGTCAAATTCATCCTTCTTCGAGCAAAGGACATAAGTTTGTGCTCTTAGCCATAGATTATTTTACTAAGTGGGTTGAGGCTATTCCTTTGAAGAAAGTCATGTCAGAAAATATGATCAGTTTTGTTAAAGAGCATATAATTCATGTGTTTGGGATCCCTCAAACCATAACGACCGATCAAGGAACTCAATTTATTTCCTCGGAGTTTTGTGATTTTGCCGAAGACATGGGGATTAAGTTGTATAATTCTTCTCCTTATTATGCACAAGCCAATGGTCAAGCAGAAGCATCAAATAAAATCATGATTAAGATCATCCAGAAGAAGATTGATGAGAAACCGAGAAGATGGCATTTGGTTCTTAATGAAGCATTGTGGGCTTACCGAATGGCTTGTCATGGGTCGACTCAAACATCTCCCTATGAGTTGGTTTATGGGCATCATGCTGTTTTACCATGGGAGTTATGTTGCAAAAAGATTTAGGAAAGGAAGATTATACAAATTTGATGATAGATGAGTTAGAAGACTTGCATCTGATTCGTCTCAAGGCACTGGAAAATATTAAGAAAAACAAGACACGTGTTGCCAAGTATTATAATAAGAAAGTTAGAGTAAAGCAATTCACAGAAGGTGATCTAGTTTGGAAGACTATATTGCCGATTGGAACGAAAGATAGAGCATTCGGCAAATGGTCCCCAAATTGGGAAGGACCCTTTCGGATAGTAAGATGTGTACCGGCAACGCATATATTTTGAAAACTCTATTCGAGAAGAGTTTGCCGAGCTATCAATGGAAGGTTTCTTAAGAAATATTATCCCAGTGTTGAAGTTGGTGCATAAAAGGAGTTTGAAATCAAACATAGCCGATGGAAGGGCACGCCTTTAGCTCAAAAAATTGTGAAGCTAAAATAGCCGATACATTCAGACGCCTTTTAGTAAAAAATATCTATGTGTAGCCGAATGGTTTGAAATTGACTTCGACATTCCGATTAGTTGGTTTATTGGGGAAGAGAAAGGCAAGACCTTGAATGGCCGTATCGGCGACATGTCACATCATTTGCAACGCAAGACTAAGATCTACTCGGCTAAAATGACGCCACGCTGTTCGGGAAACATTCTTCGAAATTACGTCGTTCGAAAATGCTAAAGACATCTATTCGGCATTCGGTAACAAGAGACATGGACAAGCAAATCTTCAAAAGATAATTTGATTATTTACATTCAGTCTCTAATTACAAACTACCCCTGCAATAACTTATTAAGAACAACGGGGATTGGTAGATTCGGCGAGAGCAAAGCAAAGATGATCTTCATAATGCTCCAGGACGCTCATTGATGTCCTCAATCTCATGAGGGGGCCGCCAGTGAAGCCAACGGCTTGGAAGGAGTAGTCCTCGCCGGTCCGGGAGGTCATCGCCGCCAGACCAAGGGACACACCGAGGTGCACACCTTGGATGACGGCCTGATCAACATGGCCGTCCACAGCATCCAGGCGTTCCTCAGCAGTCTCCCCCTGGCCGTTCACCTTGTCAGCCACCCTGTTCACCGCCGCCTTCAGACGCTCATTTTCCGCAAAGAGTGCTGGACAAAGAAAACAAGTCAGCACATGAAGAAGATTGAGACAGAAGAAGTCTGCGCAGAGGTACCGAACTGGTGATGGCGTCGCAAAGCTGTTTGCGCTGATCCTCCCATTCGGCTTGCGCAATGCCGAACTGTTTGGAGACATCGTCCAGCTCATTCCGGGCCTCATCCCTCTCCTTGCGGGACCTGAGTGCCTCCTCATGAACATACAGAGGGTCTTCTCCCTCTGATTCCGCCGGACCCCAAGTGGGGTTGTATGAGTTGTCGGACTCAGAGGAGCTCGAGGAGCTTGACGAGCCGGAGACAAGGACCGGCTAGTCAGAAGTGCCTGGTTGGGTCACCACCATCAGAGGAAGCAGATGGTATTGGCCGGTGATGACTCTCGCCCTAAGAAGATGAAGAAGATCAAAATCCAGGGGGATGAACAGAAAGTGCAAGCCACAAGGGGGCAACCGATCAAATCTTACCCATGACGTTGGCGGCGCTCGCTCGGCTCCCTACGCCTCTCCCTCGGGTAGGCGTTTGCCATGGCCGTCGCCGCCGCCATTGATGCTCGAAATTGATTCTCTTTCTAAGATTGGTTTGAGCAGAGAGATGAAGAGACGGCAATGAGAATGCTAGCCAGAGATAGCAGTGAAGGCCGAAGAGGGGCTTTATTTATAAGCCGAAGTGGAGATCGTGGCGTAAACCTCAGGGTATCCCAAGCGACGAAGTAGGGTTTACTCGCTTTGGGTCGTTACCAAACTGGGCCGGATTCGGCTAAATCAAAAATCGTCACTATGGAGAGAATCGGCTATTCTCCTAATCGGGAAACTAAAGGCAATTGGCTATATTACCAATCAGACAGAGATGTAAAGCCAAAGGATAAAAAGGAATGCAATTACCCAGAGATACAGTATGCTACATTCAAGTATATTACAAGCCGATGCGTTACTCGCCTAGAAATAGCTTGATTGCATCTATGGCATCACTCCTAATTCGGCTAACATCATCTAGCACCTCCTTGTCATCATCTTTAGAACCTTGAATCTTGCTGAGCTTTATTTTGATCTGTTGGTTCTCTCTGATGACGGATGCTATCTTTGTTTTAGCTGCATCAATGAAATTCGGCAGGCTGGTAATTTTGTCTTTATGAGACTGGATTTTTGCATTCAATTGAACCAATTGAACTTTCAGTCTAGCCTTTTCCTCCTCCATGGCTTCCAGTTTAGGCTCTAAAGTTGTTAAAGATTGTTTAGCGGCACTGAATCCGAGAATGCGACTCTTTGGCTTCTTTGTTTCTTCATCAGTTGTCACTCTGCAGAGCAGCTCTGGAGGCTATGTTCTTGTTTGATCTTCTGACCCTACCAAGATGGTCATCAAGATGAGTTGCAGATTCCAAAGGAGCCCTAAGATATGGAGGGATTTCTTGGTCAAAAGTTCAAAAAGGTCCCTTATTTGGTCTGCATCCTGGACTAGGATACTTATGTCCTTGGTCAGCAGAAGAGCTATTTCCCTCAGCCGAGCTTGATTCTCTGATGATAATCTCTGCTGTGATGTAGCCTCTTCACCTTTTTCGCTGATATACTCCTCAACAGTGAAGGAGTAGCTGGCAGTCGGCTTAATATCATCCTTAAAAAAAAGAAAGAAAAATTGTTGGCTGACCGATCAAGTTTGCTAAAGAAATTAATGGGGAAAGGCATTACCTTCTGGGCAGGATTTTCATCAGTTTGAGTTTTGCCTTGGCTTGGTTGAGGGCTTGACTGGATGCCCAGAGATGATAAACTTGAAGCTTGGTGATGAGAAGATCCTTCTGCTATCTCGTCCAAAATATCATCTGAAAGTAAGTGATGAAATGCAAAGTGCAATGGATAAATTTGGCAGAAGAAAGAAAAATATGTGGAGAACATTATTACCAATATGGCCAGTGGCTTCATGGATCTTTGCACTATCAGCAGAAGCCTGAGAAGAGGTTTCAACAGTTGTTGAAACATTGGCCGACCTCAAGAGTCTGACCTGTGGCTGCAAACAAAAGGAGTAAGCACAAATTGATGCCAAACAAGGATTGATAAAGGATATACCTTGGGAGACAGTTTGACTTTCTTAGATCTTATTCTCCTGGGCATAACAACATCTTTGCTTGAATCGACAATAGTTTTCTTTTTGTTTTCCCCTTTTGAAGGTGCTGTGCCCAAAGCTGCAGGGGTTTTCATGAAGGCTGCCAGAGTGGGGGCATTAAACCCCAGAGCAGGAATGGGCCTAGCCTGATAATATTGAGCCACTTGAGAAGGAGGAATAGACTCAATATCCTGTGAATGACAAAGTATTAGAATCAAGAATAAACCCAATAGCAAGGAGAACTATGGGCATAAGGGGATTACCTCACCGTCAGAAACAAATTGAGCTTGCAAATCTTGGCACAGAGGATGTACTGATATATTGAAAATATGAGCACACCACTCTTACCACCAGGAAGCAAACAAGGGATTAGCAACATCTATCAACCCGAGAGGGAAAGGCTCATATAATGGCAGATCCCATCCAAGCTCAAAAACTTTCTTGGCCTCCATGTTATCTCCTATTTTCTCTCTAGACTTTATAGTTTTTAAGAAAAATAGCCTTGGAGGCAACTGCCCACACCCCAATTGCCTGGCCACCATGTTTGGGTTGTAGAATTCATAGGTAGGGTGCAGCAACTTCCCATGGTGAAATTCTGCTGGTAGAACACAAGACTTGATAAAAGAGTTGAAGATATCTGTGGACACTTTGTCTGAGTAGCCAGTCTCATAGCTAAACTTGCAGGGCAGAGTCAGATTTTCATTTTCTCTGTAGGGGAGCCAGATCACATTGTCAAAGCCTTTGAAGAACGGCTTGAACAGATGGCCAATGTCTATGTCAATGATAATAGTGGATGCTGCTTCCCCATATGTCTGACAAGCTTTCTCTTTTACTGAATCACCTTCAGCATTGTTGACTGAAGGGAAGCCCAGATCATAAAGGTCCACAGAGACTATTTGATGCATGTACAGCTGCAGCCACATCTGAACAAACCACCAGGAGCCATTTACACAATGGATTTCTTCATGATTGCGCATCTAGATAGTGGTCTGATGCATCATGTGATAGACAGCCCCCAAAAGATACTTGCCTAAGGGGATCAAGGTGCCTGCAACTAATTCCTCAGCCATCACCATGTGATTCAAGGTTGGCTCATTGGATTTGCCACAGAAGATAAATCTGTACAGCCACATATTCATGAAAGCTTTATACTCTTTGTCAGCCACAGCAGCAGTTGACATGTAAGTTTGGATGTATTTTGTCCATCCACCTCCTGATTTGACTACTCTCTGGTTGCTGCTGCTCTTGTATTTGGAGGGATACACTGGCGCCGTCACATTGAGGCCGGTCATCATGAAAACATCTGCCAAGGTAAAGGACATCGGACCATGGCCAAAGATGAAAGCATTGGTAGCATCATACCAGAAGTGGGTGGCTGCTATCAAGAGGGAGTCGTTCCGGGGCGTCTCTGACAAAGATAGTTCCAAACAATGCTTGATGTCTAGAGAATCCCAGTGACTGCTGCTCTTGTTCAAGATCCTCCGATACCAATTTCGCCATCCAGCAATTGGGGCAAACGGCCAAGTCTTGAAGGTATTCGGCCACTGATTCGACGGAGTGACTCCAGATTTAAAAGGGATCCTTAGAGTTTCCTTCTCGACAAATTCGATCGGATTGGGATCTCCCATCGGGCCAAGGAAATAAGAATTGGGGTTCGCTGCATAGGGAATCAAGATCTCATCCTTATATTCCTTCAAAGAATGATGCAACCAGAGAAAGTGAGTCAAAAAGAAGCAAAAGATCAATGAAGAAATTACCGAATGCATGAGGGAAACGAGAAATTACCTCTGGAACTTCATCCTGAGTCGCCATTGAAGATTCGGAGTAGGTTTGAATTTGGATCAGGGAATTCAGACTTCTAGCGGCGGCTGCGGGTTTGAACAGTGTTGACCTAAATGAGAAAAGGGTTTGTGGTCAATTTCAGAATAAAATCACTTTTATCCCAAAATTGAGGGGGCATGTGTTAACACTGGATTTTGGTAAAAAGAAGATGACAGTGGGCAAGACAAAGAAGCTCGCGAGGAGGCAAGTGTTCAGAGCTTTCGGCAACGCTCGTGCGGTCGGCTAACCCCGAACTATTCGGCAACACTCGTGCGATCGGCTAACTCGAGCGATTCGGCAAGTATTCGCTACGGTCGTTTGTCCTCGAGGCGGTGGCTCCATTCGGGAAGCAAAAAAAGGTGGCGAGTTAAAACCGGCTATAAGGAAGGGAACGTGATAATCAAGGACTCCGAGAAGGATTAGAACTAAGATCGCCATATTTTTTTTTGAGTTACCTTTAATGTATTATGTAATCATAATTTTTTAGGATTCATGTTATGTCTAGGGTATAAATATAAACCCTCGACCATTGTAAAAGGGGTTCACAACCAAATCAATACAATCGGCCCCGTGCCAAGTTTTCGAGTCCTTTATCGTGTCGTCGAGTTCTTCAAGAGGAGCCATCGATCCGTCGACCTCCGTAAGTTCCGACAACCTTGCTATCATGTCTAGTATCATGCGGTGGATTTAGACGTTGATGCAAGTAGTCTTGTTTGTCTCATTTGGATGGCCGTGCGGCAAAGCGCCCGCTTGATAATCAAGAGGTCTTTGCTTATGCTTTGTTTATCTCGACTGGATGGCCGTGCGGCAGTCGTTTGCTTGATAGCTTAGCGAAGCAAGATAGTTATCGGCTCTATTAGATTTGGTAAGGTCTGATAGATTCATTAAGTTATCATGTGTTGCATGTTTTAAATTACTTGCAACACTCTTTTGCCCAATCTAGATTGATTAGGTTCGGCTTCTTACTTTTATAGATCTATTTGTTCTCTAACGTTTTTTATTCTTATATTATCATGATAGATAGATCATATACTTACATAGCCGAGTTAGATCAATCTAGATTGTCACATGTTGCGGGTTCTTACATGTTAGAAGCGTTTAAATCTTGATAGGATTGAGTGTCGTGCGGTAGATACAAGTTCTTGATGGATTTGCTCGTGATAGCTTGTTTGTTCCTTCTTCATGGACCCCGAGTCGGCTGACTTGCCGAGCTTGGTTATGCTTCAACTCATGATCAACTTTCACTTGTTCAAACATGTCTTCTTATGCAAGCGTGTTCGGCAATCAATGCTTTACGTGTCTTTTATCTTTATATTAGCCGAATGAATCATAAGCATGATTGGCGAGGCAGCTTCTACTGTATGTATGTCGTCGTAAGTAACCAGGGGCCGTATATACGGAACTGTGCGGGTCTCACCCGGCATGTTCCGATTTTGTATTTAATAATATTTTATCCCTTGTCGGGCCAGTCAAACCGACCGCCACGCTTCCGGCTTTGCGTGTGTGAGGCACAGTGCACCATATTTTGTGTCAACACTACCCTTTACCACATGGTGTGATCACGCTCTAGTAATAAAGGTAACATCTTAAAGGTAAGTGGTCACCATCCCCTCTTGATCTTAGAGTACACATCATAGCACCATTTCCTTGATCTTGGTCTTAACCAAATAACCTTCAATATCACATATCTGTTGACACAAAATGTGGTGCACTGTGCCTCACACACGCAAGCGAAAAAGGCGTGGCTTCAATCGGGTGCTCGGGCGGTTTGAAATCCGGAAGCGTGCCAATCGGTTTGACCTGAAACCGATAAGGGATAAAATCGTTAAATACAAAAATCGAACTTCTTGGATGAGACCGCAGGTTCCACATATAGGCCCCCGGAAGCCACTTACGATGACATACAGCTATAGAAGCTGTCTGCCAACATGCTCATAGATCATTCGGCTAGTATAAAGATAGAACGTGTAAAACGTTGATTGCCGAATACGTACGCATGAGAAGACATGTTTGAACAAGTCAAAGCTGATCATGAGTTGAAGCATAACCAATCTCGGTAAATTAGCCAAATTGGGGTCCATGAAGAAGGAACAAACAAGCTAGCACGAATAAACCTATTAAAAACTCGTATCTGCCGCACGACACTTAGTTCTATCAAGGTTTAAACGCTTTTAACGTGCATGAACCCACAACATGTAACAACCTAGATTGATCTAATTCGGCTATGTAAGCATATGACCTATCTATCATGATGATATGAAAGTAAGAACGTTTGAGAACAAATAGATCTATAAAAATAAAGAGCCAAAACTTATCAATCTAGATTGGGCAAAAGAGTGTTACAAATATATAAAACATTAAAAACATACAACACGTGATAACTTAATGAATCTACTAGATCTTGCCAAATCTAATAGAGCCGATAACTATCTTTCTTTGCTAAGCTATCAAGCAACGCCTGCCGCACGGCCATCTAGTCGAGATAAACAAAGCATAAGCAAAGACTTCTTGATTGTCAAGCAAACGCCTGCCGCATGGCCATCCAGTCGAGACAAACAAGACTACTTGCATCAACGTCTAAATCCACCGTATGATACTAGACATGATAACAAGGTTGTCGACACTTACGGAGGTCGACGGATCGATGGCTCCTCTCGAAGAACTCGACGACACGACAAAAGACTCGGAAACTTGGCACGGGGCCGATTGTATTGATTTGGTTGTGTCTATTTACAATGGTCGAGGGTTTATATTTATACCCCGGACGGAACATGAGTCCTAAAAGACTACGATTACAAAATACTAAGGAAGGCTTCAAAAGTACGATGATCTTTAGCTCTAATCCTTCTCGGAGTCTTTTACCATCACGGTTCTTTCCTTCTGATCGGCTTCTACTTGCCACCTTTTGCTTTCCGAATGGAGCCACCGCCTCTAAGGATAGCCGACCGCATGAATACTTGCCGAATGGCCTAGAGTTAGCCGACCGCACGGGTGTTTGTCGAATGCTCTGAACATTTGCCTCCCATGAGCTTGCCGTGCACTGGCCCACCTGTCATCTCCTCAGCCTTTACCAAAATTCAGTGTTAACATATGCCCCCTCAACTTCGGGATAAAAGTGATTTCATTCTGAAATTGACCACAAGTTCTTCTTTAGGTCAATACTGTTCAAACTCGCAGCCGCCGCTCAGAATTTGAATCCCTTAGCACAGCTTCAAATCCACTTTGAATCCCTAATGGCGACTCAGGATGGAGTTCCTGAGGTAATTTTTCTTTATCTTTACGCATTCGACAATTCTCAAATCAATTCCTGCTTTCTTTCGACTCACTCCTCTCCCGCTCCATTGTTCTTTTGAAGGAGTACAAGGACCAGATCTTGATTCCCTATGCCGCGAACCCTGATTTCTATTTCCTTGGTCCGATGGGAGACCCTAATCCGATCGAGTTTGTTGAGAAAGAAACTCTGAGGATTCCCTTCAAATCCGGGGTCACCCCGCCGAAACAGTGGCCGAATACCTTCAAGACTTGACCATTCCCCCCAATCGCAGGATGGCGAAACTGGTACCGAAGGATCTCAAATAAGAACAGCAGCAATTGGGAAACCCAAGATATTCAGCACTGCCTGGAGTTATCTCTATCTGAAACGCTCAGGAATGATTCCCTTCTGATAGCAGCCACTCATTTTTGGTCTGATGCTGCTAATGCCTTCATTTTTTGTCATGGTCCAATGTCTCTTACTCTGGCTGACATTTTTATGATGACCGGCCTAAATGTGACAGCACCAGTGTACCCCCCAAGTATAAGAGCAACAGCAGCCAAAAGGTAGTCAAGTCGGGAGGTGGATGGACAAAGTACATCCAAACTTACATGTCATCTAGTCTTTGGTCCGACAAGGAGTATAAGGCCTTCATGAACATGTGGTCATGCGATTCATCTTACGTGGTAAATCTAATGAACCAACCCCGAACCATATGGTGATGGCCGAGGATTTAGCTTCAGGTACTCTAATACCTCACGGGCAAGTATCTCTTAGGGGCTGTCTATCATATGATGGCATCAGATCACTATCTAGATACGCCATCATGGAGAAATACATTGTGTGAATGGCCCCTGGTGGTTGGTTCAGATGTGGCTGCAGCTGTACATGCATCAAATAGTCTTCGTGGATCTTCATAATTTGGGTTTCCCTTTAGTCAATTATGCTGAAGATGGTACAGTAAAAGAGAAAGCTTGTCAGACATATGGAGAAGCAGCATCCTCTATCATCATTGATATAGATATTGGCCATCTCTTCAAGCTATTTTTCAAAGGATTCGACAATGTAATCTGGCTTCTTATGGAGAAAATGAAAATTTGACTCTGCCTTGCAAGTTTAGTTATGAGTCTGGCTGTTCAGATCAAGTATCCACAGAAATTTTTAATTACTTTATCAAGCCTTACACTCCGCCGGCAGAATTCCACCATGGGAGGTTGCTGCATCCTATCTATAAATTCTACAACCCAAACATGGCAGCCAGACAATTAGGATGTGGCCAGTTGCCTCCAAGACTTTTCTTCTCCAAAATCATAAAGCCCAGGGAGAAAATAGAAGATGACATAGAGGCCAAGAAAGTTTTCGAGCTTGGATGGGACTTGCCAGCATATGAGCCTTCCCAACTTGGACTAATAAATGCTGCTCATCCTCTGTTTGTTTCCTGGTGGCAAAAGTGGCATGCTCACATCTTCAATATACCAGTGCATCCTCTATGCCAAGACTTGCAGCCCGAGTTTGCTTCTGACAGTGAGGTAACTTCCTTGTACCCATAACTCTCCTGCTTTTGGGTTATTCTTCATTTTAATACTTTGTCATTTACAGGATGTTGAGCCTACTCCTCCTTCCAAAGTGGTTCAATATTACCAAGCTGGACCTAATCCTGCCCTGGGGTACAATGCTCCATCCTTGGTAGCTTTCATAAAAACCCCTGCAGCTTTGGGTTCAGCACCCTTAAGGGAAAGCAAAAGGAAAGCTCCTGCTGGATCAAGCAAGGATACTATTGTAACCAGGAAGCCAAGGTCCAAGAAAGCCAAATTACCACCTAAGGTATCAATTCTTCAATTTCTATCTGGCAATAATCTTGGTTTCCTCTATACTCATCTTTTTGTTGCAGCCATAGGTCAGTCTCCCCAGATCGGCTAACATTTCAACGACTGTAGAAACTCTTCCCCAGACTTCTACTGAGAGTGTAGAAATTTATGAAGCTACTGGCCACATTGGTAACAATGTTCAACTTATCATTTTTCTTTCCTCCACCAGATTTATCTACTGCATTTGCATCCCATCACTTGGTTTCAGATGATATTTGGACAAGATGGCAGAAGGATCCTCTCCTCATCAGGCTTCAAGTTCATTATCTCTGGATATTCAGCTAAACCTTCAAATAAGCCAGGACAAAGCTCAACCTGGTGAAGATCCTATACAAGAGGTAATACTTTGCTTTAATCATTTCTAGTAAACTTGCCCAGCCGGCTAACAATTCCTTCCCTTTTAAGGGTGATATCAAGCCGACTGCCAGCTATTCCTTCACTGTTGAGGAATACATCAGTGAGAAAGGTGAAGAAGCCACATCACAGCAGAAATTATCAGCAGAAAATCAAGCTCGGTTGAGGGAGATAGCTCTCCTGTTTAACAAGAATATAAACATCTTGGTCCAAGATGCAGACCAGATAAGGGATCTTATCGAGCTCATTGATCAAGAGATCCCTTCTACTCTTAGAGCCCCCGGAATCTGTGGTTCATCTTGACGACCATTTTGCTATGGTCAGGAGAGCAAGCAAGAACATAGCTTCTAGAGTTATTCGGCAAAATGACAATTTGGTGAAGAAACAACAAGCCAAAGAGCTGCATTCTCATATTCAGGCTGCTAAACACTCCTTGGCAACTTTAGAACCTGAACTGGAAGCTATGGAGGAAGAAAAGACCAGGCTGGAAGCTCAATTGGCTCAACTGAATGCAAACATCCAGTCTCATAAGGATAAAATTGCCAACCTACCGAACTCCATAGAAGCAGTCAAAATAAAGATAGCATCTGTCATCAAAGAGAACCAGCAGATCAAAGCAAGGCTCACCAAAATTCAAGGCTCTAAAGATGACGATAAGAAGGTGCTGGATGATGTTAGCCGAATTAGGACTGAAACCATAGATGCAATCAAACTTTTTCTAGGCGAGTAAAGCATTGGCTTGTAATATATTTAAATGCGGTATACTGTATCTCTGAACAATTGCATCCCCTTTTACTCTTCGACTTTTACAGTTCTGCCTGATTGAAAATATAGCCGACCGTCTTTAACGTCCCGATTAGAAGAATAGCCGATTCTCTTTGAAGCAACGATTTTTGATTTAGCCGAACCCGGCCCAGTCCGGTAACGGCCCAAAGGGAGAAAAACCCTATTTCGTCGTTTGGTATACTCCGAGATATACGCCATGACTCTCCACTTTGGCATATAAATAAGACCCTTCTTTAGCCTTCATCGTCATCTCCAGTCAAGCACTTTCATCGCCGCCTCTCCACCTTTCTGCTCAAATCAATCCAGAAAGAAGACCTAGCTTCCCAAGGCATCAATGGCGAACAGTGGTGATCATGGCAAGCGCCCTGCTGGGGAGGAAGCAGAAGGAAGCCGAGCACCGCGCCACCAACGCCATAGGTGAGAATCGATTTCTTGCCCCCTTGCGGTTCTTTTCCTGTTCATCTTCCCTGGTCTTGATTCTCTTTTCATTTACTTAGGGCAAGGGTCATCACCGGCCAGTACCATCTTCTTTCTCCGATGTCGGTGACCCAACCGGGCACTTCTGATCACCCCGTACATATTTCTGGTTCCTCCAGCTCGTCGAGCTCCTCTGAGTCTAAGGACTCGTACCACCCCAACCCTTGGGGTCCGGCGGAGTCAGAGGGAGAAGACCCTCTGTACGTTCATGAGGAGGCGCTCACCTTCCGCAAGGAGAGGGACGAGGCTCGAAAGGAGTTGGGCGATGTCTCCAAGCAGTTCGGCATTGAGCAAGCCGAATGGGAGGACCAATAAAAAGCAGACTCCGTGACGCCATCACCGGTTTGATAATCTTGCTTAGATTTCCTTCTCGACTCCTCCGCTTGTTTGACTTCTTTTTCTTTTGTCCAGCACTTTCTGCGGAGAATGACCGTCTGAAGGCGGCGGTGAACAGGGTTGCTGATAAGGTGAACGCCCATGGGGAGACCGCTGAGGCGCGCCTTGATGATGCGGACGGCCGTATCAATCAGGTCGCCACCCATGGTGTGCACCTTGGTGTCTCCCTTGGGATCGGGCGGCGATGTCTTCCCGGACTGATGAAGACTACTCCGTCCAGCCAGTCGGTTTCTCTGGCGGGCCTCCAGAAGAAATTGACGACATCAACGAGCGTCTGGATCACTACGAGGACCATGCTGCCACTCTTGCTCAGTCCACCAATGCTCAATCTTCTGATATATGCTCGTTTGCAATTTATGTTTTGGATGCTGAATGACATCTTTTCGTTTTCTGAACAACGTAACTTCGAAGGACGTCACCCGAATGTATGACGTCACTTTAGTCGATTAGATCTTGGTCTTGCGTTGTGACCGATGTCACACGTCGATCAGTATTTTCATTCAAGGCGCTTCACCTTTCTCTTCTCCCGATAAACCTACTAGACAAAACACCGAAGTCACCTCTCCTGGTAGTCCATTCGGTTATACATAGATATTTTTACTAAAGACGATACGAACTGTATCGGCTATTTTTCTAGTTTCATAATTTTTTGAGCTAAAGGCGATGTCCCTTCATCGGCTATTCGCGTTTGATTTCTAACTTTCTCTCATGAACCAACTTCAACGCTGGGATAATATCTCTTGAGAAATCTCCCATTAATAGCTCGTAAACTCTTCCCGAGCAAAGTTTTCAATATATATGCGTTGCGGTATACATTTTATTATCCAAAAAGGTCCTTCCCAATTCGGAGACCATTTGCCGAATGCTCTATCCTTCGTCCCAATCGGCAATATAGTTTTCCAAACCAGATCTTCTTCTGCAAATTGCTTCACTCTAACATTTTTGTTATAATGTTTGGCAACGCGTATCTTGTTTTTTCTCAATATTTTCCAGTGCTTTGAGATGAATTAGATGTAAATCTTCCAATTCATCCATCATCAGACTTTTATAATCTTCTTTTTTCAAATCCTTTTGCAATACAACTCGTGTTGAACCCGACTGTAACTCCCATGGTAATACAAACATGATGCCCATGAACTAACTCATAGGGAGATGTCCGAGTAGATCCATGACAAGCCATTTGGTAAGCCCACAATGCTTCATTAAGAACCAAATGCCATCTTCTTGGTTTCTCATCAATCTTTTTCTCGGATGATCTTAATCATAATCTTATTTGATGCCTCTCGCTTGACCATTGGCTTGTGCATAATAAGGAGAAGAATTATATAACTTAATCCCCATATCTTCGGCAAAATCACAAAACTCCAAGGAAGTGAACTGAGTCCCTTGATCGGTTGTTATAGTTTGAGGGATCCCGAACCTGTGAATTATATGCTCCTTAACAAAACCGATCATATTTTCTCGACGTAACTTTCCTCAATGGGATGGCTTCAACCCACTTGGTAAAATAATCTATGGCCAAGAGTATAAACTTATACCCTTTGCTAGAAGGAGGATTAATTTGACCAATTAAATCTATACCCCATATCCTCTGAACGGCCAATGTTTGATTATTGGGTTCATTGCAGATGCTGGAGCCTTTTAAATATTGCCAAATTTTTGACAATCTTGGCACCCCTTATAGTATTCAAAACAATCCTCTAGTATGGTTAGCCAAAAATAACCAGTTCTTCTAATTATCCACTTCATTCGGTAAGCCGATTGATGTGCACCACATAATCCTTCATGTACTTCATACATCATCTTTCTGGCCTCTTTTTGATTCAAGCACTCAAGTAATACTCCATCTATAGATTTGTAATATAATCGATTGTCAAGAAGCACGAACTTGAGGGCTTTATATCTGAGCTTTCGGGAAACCTTCTGTGATGGATTTCTTAGATAATCGGCAATCTCGCACCTCCAATCACCAACCACTTGATCAGCATTGGAAACATCCTTATCTATAGCAAGAATTTCTTGATTTTCACAATATCAGGAAGCAGCTTGAGCTAACTTATTTACTTCTTCATTGTGCCCCCTAGGGATATGATGCAAGGTTACTACCTGAAAACTTTTCAAAAGCTCTCGACACTCTTCATAATATTCCTTTAATACGTGATTTTTGCATTAAACGGGCCGGTTAACTAGTTAATCACCAACTCAGAATCCCCAAAGACCTCGACGACCACAGCTTTTATCTCCACAAGAAGTCGAAGCCCTCTAAGCAATGCTTCATACTCCGTTTGATTATTAGTAACATAAAATTCAATAGGAATGGCATATTCAAAAGTTACCCCTTGCGGAGAAATTAAGAAAATACCGGCACCACCACCTTTGTTACAGGATGAACCATCGAAGAATAAAGTCCAAGGTACAATGCTTATCATCTCAACAGAAAGATCACGGTGTTGGGTAATAAAATCAGCAATAATTTGGCCCTTTACCGCCTTTGTCGATTCATATTTCAAATCGAATTCGACAAGACCAAAATCCACTTGCCAATCCTTCCATTCAAAATTGGCATTGATAACATATGTCTTATTACATCAAAACTAGAAACCACCACGCATTCAGCATTTAACAAATAGTGTCAAAATTTAGTACATGAATACTACACACACAAGCAAAGCTTCTCTGTAGCCGAATACCTTGTTTCTGGATCTAGCAACTTTCGGCTAAGATAAGCTATTATTCTCTCTTTTTCCTCAAATTCTTGCATGAGAGCGATCCTATCATTAGGCTATCGGTCGCCACATACAA